>CATKHJ010796912.1:0-10000 GCA_949750685.1 Vernicia montana | reverse complement strand
ATAAATCGGTGTAAACACAGTAAAAAATCTGTATCACTTACATAATTTTAAGTTAATTTAACAAATGGCAACTGTTTGTTAACAAATAAGGGATTTTAATTATTGAAATAAACAAATAAATAAATGATTTAAATTAAAAAATTGATGCTCTTGTTAATTATCAAACGGTAAATGCATATTCGATTAATATTGGTATCAGTTAATTAATCCTTAATTATTTAATAATTATGATTTATCAAATCTATACATTTTCTATTCCAACTTGTTTATTACTTGCTTAAATTCATATGTTTTCTAACATGAAATGATTTTTTTTTCTCTCTCTCACTATTTATATATGTAATATGTAATTATACGTAGACATGCGACTCAGCAATTCAACTTCGTGAGAAAGGCGAGGTAGTTGTGACCGATACCACTCTGAAATATTTGGGTTCAATTCATCTCAAGAAAGGAGTTCTTGACCCTCATTTTGAGGTATTTATACATGATTATGATTTATACTTATTTTTTCTAAAGTATTGGAAAAGAAGGAATTTAAATTTTAAATTTATTGTAAGATTGAAATACGCATTACTTTTAGGTTAAGTATTAGTGATCGATAAACATTTATTTCAATAGTATTAGAGTTGTCTTTAAAATTGTAAGATCTCAAGTTCAAGTTAAAAAAGAAGAAGAAGAAGAAGAAGATGATGATGATGATGTTAAATGAGTCTAATTTTCACTTAGAATTGAATTACTTTATTATTATTATTATTATTATTATTATTATTATTATTTGTTGTTTTTATTAGGTGGTCAAAGAAGCACTATTAAGAACAATTAAAAAGGCAGTTGGAGATAAATGGAGTGAAGAGATGGGTAGTGCCTGGGGTGAAGCCTATGATCAGTTGGCTATAGCCATCAAGGCAAAGATGAAAGAAGAAGTTGCTGCGGCTTAAGAATCTTGAAACCTCTTATTTTTTCAAAATGAAATATAATATTTGATCTCTATTTGTGTTGTGATGTCCTCTCACATGGAGGGACCCACACATAATAAAAGAAAAAAAAAAAAAAAACAAGAAGTCAGTTTTCGGTGCCAACAATTGTTGATAATTAGTGCCTAATTTTTGGTAGGTGGAGAATATAACCTATATACATTAATTTGCAATAAGTATCTCACTCTTTTGAAGCCTATATAAAGACTTGCTTATAACCATTGTAATACACTATTTTTAGAGAGAAAAATTAGAGAGAAAGAAAGCTTGTAAGCTCTAAAAGAAAAAAACCAGAAAACAATTCTCTGAAGGAAATTTTGAGAGAGAGAATTTTATGTAATTTTAGGAAATAATTCCTAAAAAGGGAGAGTGACAAAATAGTGAAAAAAATATTTTGAGATATTTTTTGGAAACACTGTGAGTATTACTATTTTGGTGAGATCTCATTTTAATATTATATTGCCTCTAGATTTAATCTGGAGAAGACCCTCTTATACCTATTATTTGTAATAGTGAAAGTTTTATTTGGAGTTTGTCCTGTGGACGTAACCCAAAATTAAGGATGAATCACGTTAAATTGCTTGTGTTATTTTTGTTGATTATTATTATTCAGCATTTATTTTGCTGATTATACCCGTTGCGCCCAACACTTTGTTGCAATTAATAATAAGAGAGTTTTCTCCATGAATGAGTTTTGATATTGTGATATTAAAATTTATAAATACAAATTCAATTAGATAATTAATAATGATGATAAATTAATAATAATAATAATGTTAATAATAAGAGTTTGATCCTATATTTATTATGTATTTTTTTTTTCCTTTAAACATGGGAAATACTCAATATTGGCAAAAATGTAATTGAGGGTCTAAACTCCATTTCGATGCAATCAAATCCCTAAACTCTCAATTTGGTGCAATTTGGGGTCTCTTCCGTCAATTAAACTAACACTGTTAAATAAATTTACTAAAGTGAAAAGTGGACCCACTTACCACTTCATTTTTTAAATAATAAAAAATATTAAACTTAAATAAATTATATTTTTTAAATAATAAAAATGTTAAATTTAAAATTTAAAAAAAAAAAAAACACATATCAGGTTTCTTAAGATGAAACCTAGATCTGGGTTTAGCCACTGTATTGCTTATTTGGCCAATCGCTTTGTTCCTTAAAATTCAATTGGAAACTTGAATCTCGTCCATTTGGTGTTGGCTCTTTCATTCATTATTCTCTCTTTTTTGTTCTTCTTTCATTCATTATTGTCACAATCCAACTTCGCAACTGTAATGGTCATAGGGCATGGGTAGGCGTATAGGCACCAAAAACCCGTAGAACCCTTCTCATCATATATATAATCCTCATGATATCATAACAACTAACACATACATCCCAAGATCAAAACCTGAACACATACGCATACTTATCTCATAAGTTCATAATACTCATATCATTCCATAAATTCTTATAAAATAATACGTATAATATCATCCATGTAATTGCTACTAAGGCCAAAAGAATAACTCGATTTGCACTCATGGAGCATTATGATGTACTTCAATTACAAATACAATAATAAGGAGAAATTACATTGATCAAAATGGTTATCTAGGAAGAAAGATACTTGAAGAACCGAGCTAATAAACTTCTAATCTCCTAAAAAATGAAATCACTAATGAGATAAAACAGTGAGTAAAAAATATACTACCATATTTTTGAGGCTAGGTGTTTCAAGGTTAGCTCACAAGGATGATAGGGCTCATAACTCGTCAAATGACTTATAATATAGCAAATGGGGTTTATATAACTCGTAGAGGTCAATAACTCGTATTATACAAGAATAAATATGTATATAACTCATAAAAGAAACCATGGCTCATGGATAGATGAAAACATAAATCATTCTCGTAACATATTAGAAATAGAGACACTTTATTAGTATATTCCCCTCGTAATAAAGAGTAGAGGTCGGATTAGCATACTCTTCCTCGTAATACATGAAACTAATCAGGTTTCATGTCTAGGACAATTTACCCTTCCTAGATAAGGGTAGGATATTATACCCTATCTATTGGGTTACAATGTGCACAATGTCTAATGATTAACCCACATCAGTCGGGAATTTCTATTCCATTAAATGTTATCAACATATAGATAGAATAATTGAGGTTCTTATACTCATAGGCATATAAATATTATATGGTTCTCTTAAGCACATAACTCACATGGTTCTCATAAATAATAAGAATTAGCAAATAGCTAATCAAGAAATTATAAAGTTTCATGAAACAATTATGGTTCAATAAACTATTCTCATGCTCTTTCTCATAGTGGCTCATACAAGAAAATAGACTTTATGCCTTAGGAATTCAAATACAAGAATATTAGTATATTTTCTACTCACTTTAGCAAAAAAGAATGTTCTACTATCTCTTAGAAGATCCTCTATCACATCAAGCAATAGGGCTCATCACAACAATCACTTTCCTTGTGATTTCTCCTAGGTTGAGCTATTCACACATAAACACATACAATAGCAAATATATCAATTAATGCTCTTAAAATCACTGTATACATGCTAGTCTCATGGTTCTTAATCCTATTCCCTCCCTAAATATAGACTCATAACAAGAAAGAAGAAGAAATAAGAAAGAACTCAAAACCCTAACTTACCTCTTCATAAATGCTTCATTAATGGAAGAAAAGATGATATTTAGCAACCTTAGATCCCTTAATTAATGCAATAAATGATGTATCTTGCACTTAATGTGGGTGGGTGTGGTGTTTCCCTTGGTGTTTTAGGGTTAGGGAGGAGCAAATGGCTTAAATAAACTAATTTGTGGCTTAATTTCCTTTATATAACCTGTCAAATTTACTCAGGCCCGACATGATGAACTAGTGTTCACCACACATGAACGAGCGTTCATCTCATAATCCTTAACTTTAACTGTTCACACAAAAGACTTCTGAATAAGCGTTTAAATAGATGAACGAGAGTTTATGTTTTATGAAAGAATGTTCATCTCCAATTCCACAATTTGTTACTATTCACGCAGGGGCTTTCTGAACACACGTTCAACCTTATGAACAAGCGTTCATGTTCGTGAACGAGGGTTCATGACTATGAACGAGCGTTCATACTCCAAAACTTTCAGAACATCCCCAATTCACCACACACAGCCATAAACTCATCCCATTAGCCTCATACCAAAACAACCACAACATAATCATCATATATCACTTGGAATACAACTCATAACTCATAAATACCATGAAACTTAACATATAACTCATACAAAGAATTAAATGAATATATATACATGAACTTAGGGTATTACATTCTCCCCTTCTTATAAAAATTCATCCTGAATTGTTCAAATACTTAAGGTACTTATGAATTACATATGAAGTAAATAAGGATACTTATGTAACATATCTTGTTCACTTCCCCATGTACACTTTTTTATATTATGATTTCTCCATTGCACTTTAAACATTGTGATTTTTTTATTCCTCTACTTTTTCACTTGCCTATCAATGATTGCAATCAGAATCTCCTCATAAGCCAATTTCTCATCCACTTCAATAGCTTGCGGTTGCAACACATGTGATGGATCTGGCATATACTTCCTCAACATAGATACATGAAATACTGAAAGCACATGACTTAAATTTGGTGAAAGAGCAAGTCTATAAGACATATTGTCAACTCTTTCCAACACCTCAAAAGGTCCAATAAACCTTGGTGAAAGTTTGCCTTTCTTACCAAATCTCATCACACCTTTCATAGGAGAGACTTTAAGGAAGACATGGTCTCCTATGGAAAAGTGGATATCTTTCCTCTTCGGATCCGCATAACTCTTCTACCAAATGAAGGCAGTCTTCAATCTTTCACGTATCATTGGCGCTTTCTCTGAAGTTTCCTTAATCAATTCAGGCCCTTCGATGTGCTTGTCTCCTACTTTCATCCAACATACTGGTGATCTATATTTTTCTACCATACAATGCTTCATACGGTGCCATGCCAATGGTAGAGTGATAACTGTTGTTGTATGCAAACTCTATTAAGGGCAAATACTTATCCCAACTCCCACTAAAATTCAGTACACACATTCTGAGCATATCCTCTAGAGTCTGTATGGTTCTCTCTGATTGTCCATTGGTTTGTGGATAAAAAGCTGTACTGAAGTCCAACTGAGTACCCAATGCTTCTTGCAACTTATGCCAGAATCTAGATGTGAATTGAGTACATCTATCCAAAATGATAGATATCGGTACACCATAAAGGCTCACAATCTTGTTCAAATACAACTGTGCATATTGGGCTACTGTGTAGGTTATCTTTACTTCTAGGAAGTGAGCTGACTTGGTCAATCTATCAACTATTACCCATATAGAGTCATAGCCTCTAAAAGTCTTTGGCAACCCTACCACAAAGTCCATCGTAACGCACTCCCACTTCCACTCGGGTAGCTTGATCTCTTGTAATAGACCGGATGGCTTTTGGAGTTCAAACTTGACTTGCTGACATGTCAAGCATGAAGACACAAACTTAGCCACATCTTTCTTCATACCAGACCACCAATAGCAACTATTTAAATCATGATACATCTTGGTTGCGCCTGGATGAACACTATAAGGTGCTTGATGAATCTCTTTCATGATTTTCTCTTTAAGACCATTCACATCTGGCACACATAATTTCTTCCCATGCATCAACACATCATCTCTCAACTCAAACTCTGTTGTTTGACCCGCTTGCACTTCCCTCTTCAACTTGACAAGTGAAGGATCTTCATCTTGCAAGGCCTTAATCTTATCAATCAATTTGGGTTTCAATTGAAAGTGAGCAATCAATACTTGAGATTTAGAAACCTCAAATTGCAACCATTTGTTGAACAACTCTTTTAACTCTTTTATCAATGGTCTCTTCCCTACTGCAATATGGGCTAAGCTCCCCATAGATTTTCTACTCAAGGCATCAACTACCACATTAGCTTTACCCGGATGATAAATGATTTAACAATCATAATCCTTGAGTAGCTCTATCCATCTCCTCTGCCTTAGGTTTAAGTCCCGCTGTTGTAAGATATATTGGAGGCTCTTGTGATCGGTGTAGATTTCACACTTCTCACCATAGAGATAATGTCTCCATATCTTGAAAGCAAAGATAACTGCCTCCATCTCTAAATCATGCGTAGGGTAATTCATCTTATGCTTCTTCAATTGTCTTGATGTGTATGCAATCACCTTCTCATGTTGCATAATAACACATCTAAGTCCCACTCTTGAAGCATTACAGTATATTGCAAATCCACCTGATCCTTCCAGTAATGCTAGTACTGGAGTTGTAGTGAGGCAAGGCTTGAGTTTCTGAAAACTCTCTTCACAATCATTATTCCATTGGAACTTCACTTTCTTCCTAGTTAACTTAGTTAATGGTGAAGCTATCTTAGAGAAATTCTTGACAAATCTCTTATAATAACCTACCAAGCCAAGAAAACTATGAACCTCTGTTACATTCGTGGGTCTAGGCCAACTCAACACTACTTTAATCTTCTTAGGATCCACTTGAATGCCATCTTTACTAACCATATGTCTTAAGAAGCATACATGATCAAGCCAAAACTCACACTTCGATAGTTTGGCATATAACTGATGCTCCCTCAGAGTTTGTAATACTACTCTCAAATGTTCTTTGTGCTCTTCTCTACTCTTAGAGTAGATAAGGATGTCATCAATGAAAACAATGACAAACTTATTTAGATATGGCTTAAACACTCAATTCATCAAGTCTATAAATGTAGCTAGAGCTTTTGTCAAACCAAATGGTAACACCGTAAACTTATAGTGACCATACCTCGTCCTAAAGGCAGTCTTACATATATCTTCATTCTTGATTCTGAGCTGATGATAGCTTGATCTGAGATCAATCTTTGAGAAGTGACTTGCTCCTTGTAATTGATCAAATAGATCATCTATCCTTGGAAAATGATACTTGTTCTTGATAGTCACCTTGTTCAACTGCCTATAGTCAATGCAAAACCTAAGTGATCCATCCTTTTTCTTCACAAAGAGGACTAGAGCACCCCATGGAAAACTACTTGATCTTATGAATCTCTTATCCAATAAATCTTGCAACTGCACTTTTAGTTTCTTCAACTCTACAAGTGCTATTCTATAAGGAGGAATGGATATAGGTTGTGTGCTTGGAAGAAGCTCAATATTGAACTCAATCTCCCTCTCAGGTGGCAATTTTGGCAACTTTTCTGGAAATACATCTGGAAACTCACTAACTATTGGAATTTGTTGTACCTCATTAGGAGTCTCCCTTGTATTAACCACATGTGCCAAATACCCTTGACACCCATTCTTTAGAAGTCTTCTCGCCCCAATGGCCGATATCAAATTAGAAGGCATATCACTTCTATCCCTTTGAAACACAAACTCACTCTCATCTTGTGACTTGAACATTATCATCTTCTCATGACAATCTATATGTGCATGGTGTTTGGACAATCAGTCCATACTAAGAATCATATCAAATTCTAACACTTCTAACTCAATCAAATCACTTGGAAGCTTTCTCCCATCAATCTCTACTATGCATGAAGGGTACATATGATGCACATCCATTATTTTCCCTAGAAGTGTGGACACTTCTAAAGGATTACTCATAAGTTATCTACCCTTTCCCACTCTCTTAGCAAAACATGGTGAGATAAAAGAATGGGTAGCACCCGAATCAAATAGGACTCTAACTTGTACATCTTGGATAGGAAGGATACCTGTCACTATTGTATTAGAAGCACGAGCCTTCTGCTGATTAAGGGTAAATACTCTGCCTCTACCTCTCCCCTCAATTGTGTGGCTAGTTTCGAGCGCTTGGCCTTGTCCTCTTCCTCTACCCCCCTGAACTCCTAGTATCAAGTCTAATCATCTACACTGTAGGCAGGGAAGTAGCAGGTGCATTCTGTTGATCTCCCTACAAAGGACAACCCTTGATGAAGTGTCCAGCCCGACCACATTTGCAACAAGTGCCTGCAGCCATTCGGCACACCCCCTCATGTTTTCGTCCACAAGTGGAACAAGTAGGTTTGCTGTAACTCTGATGCTCATGTCTAGATACATAATTGGTGGCCGGAGCAGAAGCCACTGATACCTCTATAGTATGTCCTCTACTCTGACAACCTCCATTGTGGTGACTCTGAACGACTGTAGAAATAACAAGCTCGATTGTCTTCACTTGGGAACTACTCCCTCCACCCTTACTTTGGTTACCAAAACCTTTGAGCTTGTTCTTGTTCCTCTGGTCCCTCTCTGCTCTATCTTCCTTGCTCTTAGATTCAATTTGCTTTGCCTTGTCTAGGGGTGTTCATAAACCGCCCAACCCGTACCAATCCGTAATCAAACCGTAGTTTGATAAGTGTCGTGGATTGGGTCGGTTTGTATTTTTTTTAAACCGCACTTTGTGAATTGGGTTAAATTTTTTATTTTTTAATCCACAAACTGACCCGTAACCCACACAATCAGCACTATATATATATATATATATATATATATATATATATATATATATATATATATTAAAAAAAGTAAGCTAGATTTTATTTGACAATTAATATTTGTATTAAAATAAAAATAAAAAGATACTATAGATCACATATTTTTTGTTATTCATTATGCAGTGTTTTTTTAATAGTTTTGGAGTTTTTTTTTTTTTTTTTTGTATTGTTGGGACTTGTAATGTAGTTTCTATATATTGATTTCTTCATTTAATCTGTTTGCTATATAAATTACTTTATTGGAATTTAAAAGTAGTTTCATTTATTACTATGTTTTTATTTTTTTTAATATTGATAGAAATATTTGTTAATTAAAAAGTGAATAGTGTATAAAATAAACCCGCACAATCCTATCCAATCCGATCCGTATTTGTGGATTGAATTGGTTTTTTTATTTTCATGGGTTGGGTTGGATTAATAAATTTTCAATCCGTAATATGTGGATTGAATTGAATATCCTATTAAAACCGTACCAAACGACCCACGAACACCCCTAGTCTTGTCAATCAACTTGGATAAGGAAGCAAACTCAATGGCATATAGGGCATTGTGTAGAGGTGCAATCAAACCCCTCCAAAACCTCCTGATTTTTGCTACTTCTGTAGGAACTACATCATGGGCATACTTGGTCAACCCATGAAATTCCTTGGCATACTTGGATACGGTCATGCCTTGTTGCTTTAATCGCTCAAATTGAGCTATCCAGTTTTCCCTTTCTCCTTCGCCCAAAAACTCATCAGTCATATTTTGTGATATGCCAAAACGCACACTAACAAACTGCAAGTGCACAAGTCAATTTCAAGTAATAAAGTGACGAGTGAGTATCGTTTCCCATGAAGAATGTTTATAAGTACTAGCGCAAACTTCAACTATTGTCTAGTGAATAATCAATCAAGTGTAATTAAAACTAAAACTAAAACTAAACTAAAACGTAAGAAGATTGATAGATATAAACAAGAATAAAGTTATCTAGATATGAATCCCCCTAGCCTCTCATAAATGTCATGAAAAATGAAATCAATTAATCAAGCAATGCATTGAATTGGCATTCCACCAATTTAAATTAAAACTTCTCTCAAGCGATTTAATCCCTAATCTCTAGGTAAAGCGCAATAAATCTCTTTTCAAACACAATCAAATAGTTCATGCATTAAGAACAAAGAACAAAATACCAAATAGTTTTGTAGGCCTATCTCTAGTGCCCCAAGCAACCCTCAATCTCTATAAGTGATTAATCCATATTAAGGTATCTCTACTCATTTAATATGGAAACAATATCTAATCAATAAGCTAGCAATTACCAATTAGAATAATAAGATTTATCATAGAAATAAGACAATCAAAGATGAATTAATCAAATCTTATATTATTCAATCCATACAATCAAGAACTAGGGTTCATCAATATCTAGATAAAAAATAATTAGTTCATAATAGAATTGAAAGATAATAAATAAAA
>CATKHJ010796875.1:0-17286 GCA_949750685.1 Vernicia montana | reverse complement strand
TTGAATGATTTAGATATTCACATAATCTTAAAATTGCTCATTTGCTTTGATTAATTGCTTCCGCTAATATTGTTTTAATATTCAAGTTTTTCAAAGTAAAAGTTTTTAAATTGAAATTGATTTTTGAAAATCCTATTCACCTCCCCTCTAGAATTTGCCATTCTTGGGCCAACAATGTTAATACTATGGAAAATGAGTCCATGACACGCCAGAAGCGTGGTAGGCCACTCAGTTCCAAGGATAAAAATTCAAGAAAGAAAAAGAAACAAAATAAACAAAGTGACAATTCCATTGATGCTCCTGAAGAGCCTATAACAGAAATAGTTGACAAAGATGAGCAAATAACTTTAGAAGAGTTTCAGGTACCTGAAAATAATGAAAACAAAGAGATCTCAATCAACTATGTCACTTCAGGAAAGAGATGAGACCGAAGTGAAACTATTGTCGACAATGTATTTGCATATGCAATAGTAATTGATATTGCAAAAGAAAGTAAGGACATTGAACCAAAGTCCGTTAATGAATGTTGACATAGAGATGATTGGCCAAAATGGAAAGGCGCAATCCAGGCAGAATTAAATTCATTAGAAAAAAGCCAAGTCTTTGGGCCCATTGTTTTAATACCTGAAAATGTTAAGCCAATAGGCTATAAATGGTTTTTGTGCGTAAACGTAATTAAAAAAATGAAATTGTGAGATACAAAGCATGACTTGTAGCACAAGGTTTCTCACAAAGGCCTAGCGCTGATTATGAGGAGACTTATTCTCCAGTTATGGATACAATTACGTTCAGATTTTTAATTAGTCTGGCTAGTTTAGAAGGACTTCATATGCGACTTATGGATGTTGTTATAGCTTATTTGTATGGATCACTTGATAATGACATTTATATGAAAGTCCCTGAAAGACTAAAAATGCCTGAAGCTTGCAATTCAAAACCTCGGGAAATGTATTTAATTAAGTTACAAAAATCTTTGTATGGATTAAAATAGTCTGGACGAATGTGGTATAACCGCCTTAATGGGTATCTTTTGAAGGAATGATATACTAACAATTTAATTTGTCCATGTATTTTTATTAAGAAAACAAAGTCTGGTTTTACTATAATTGCAGTTTATGTTATGATTGAAATATCATTGGGACCCCTGAAGAGTTAACAGAGACAATAACTTACTTAAAAAATGAATTTGAAATGAAAGATTTGGGACAAACAAAATTTTGTCTCAGCCTGCAGATCGAACATTTATTTGGAGGGATATTTATTCATCAGTCAGCTTATATTGAAAAGATATTAAAATATTTTAATATGGATAAATTCCATCCAATGAGTTCTCCCATGATTGTTCGATCTCTTGATGTGAAAAATGACTCTTTTCGTCCTTGAGAATATGGTGAAAAAATACTTGGTCCAAAAGTATCTTAGTGCAATTGGTGCATTAATGTATCTTACTAATTGTACAAGACCTGATATAGCATTCTCTGTTAGTTTACTAGCAAGTTATAGTTCTTCACCAACTCGAAGACATTGGAATGGTGTTAAACAAGTATTTCGTTATTTACGTGGTACATTAAATATGGGTTTATTTTATCTGCAAGACTTGAAGTTAGAATTAATTGGATATGCAGATGCTGGATATTTATCTTATCCACATAAAGTTCGATCACAAACAGGTTACTTGTTTACATATGGTGGCACTGCTATATCTTGGCGTTTTACAAAGCAAACTCTTACTGCCACATCTTCCAATCATGCTGAAATATTAGCCATTCATGAAGCAAGTAGAGAATGCATGTGGTTGAGATCTATGATCCAACATATCAAAGAAATATGTGATCTTCAATTTGATAAAGGAAGTCCAACAGTGCTATATGAAGATAATATTGCTTGTATTGTACAACTCAAGGGATGATACATTAAAGGAGATAGAACCAAGCACATTTTGCCTAGAACCAAGCACATTTTGCCAAAATTCTTTTTCACACATGAACTTCAAAAGCAAGGAGTTTTAGATGTTCATCAAATTCGATCTATTGATAATTTGACAGATTTATTTACAAAGGCACTTACTACAACCACATTTGAGAAGTTAGTGAACAAAATTAGCATGTGCCGACTAAGAGATCTTTGTTAAAAATCATATTTTCATAAGAGGAAAATTTTTGTACACTGTACTCTTTTTCTCTTAGCCTAGGTTTTGTCCCATTAGGTTTTCCAAGCAAGATTTTTAATGAGGCAGTATTATGACATAGGTTCTACAAGAATAATGTACTATTTTTCTTTCATTAAGATTTTTTTTCCCACATGGTTTTTTCTTAGTAAAATTTTAACGAGGCATATTCTTTGTAATAGACATCCAAGGGGAAGTGTTGTGATAATATTTAAGTGGTGTATTTAGATTGGATGTATATCCTATCTCTATAGATAGATATTCTTATATAAATAGAACTCTATTTCTATTCCTATATCTGTAACCTTTTACACCTATAAATAGGTGTTATAATACACATAAATTATTCTCTTCTATTATTATTCTATTCTCTCTTTCTCTATTCTCTATAATTGTTCTTTATTTTACAACACAAATCATGATTTTAAAAAAGCTATTTTTTTAGCATTTTCCAAACTATTATTTTATTTGGCAAAAAAAATATTATTTATTAAAAGTAATAGAAAAAAATTTAAAAATAAACAGAAAGTCAAAATATAATTTTGAAAAACAAATTTAAACTCAATGTCAAACAAATTCAAAATCTAAAATAATCCTATTTTCAACAACATCATAAGAGTAATTGTGCAAAAAATATAATTGAAATGATTTGCTAACATTTGAAATAAAATTGAGCTAAAACTATCAAATTCATCTCATAGCCCTAACTATCATCTAAAACTAAGAGTGTAATCGATCCGAGTCGAGTTTTAACTTGTTCATGCTTGGCTCAATATTTGTTTTCCTAGTTTGAGCTTGAACTAGAGCTTTAAATCGAGCTTGAAAATCGTGTTCAAGCTCGACTCGTTCAAGCTTGAGTCGAGCTCGAGTTCGGCTCGTTAATAAATTACAATCGAACTTGACTCGTTAATAAATTATAATTGAATTAAATTCGAACTCGAGTTCGACTCGTTTATAATTTATCAAAATACTCAACTTCCTAAATATTTATTTTTAATAAAATGACTATAACAACAATACTTAAAACTAACATAAAAGCAAAATTATCCAATTAGTGAAAAAAAAATCTAATCATAAAATTAAATATCATATGTATTACAAAAAAATTAATTAATAAAAAAAATATTTTTAAAGATTAGAATATTAGATTATATAATAAGAAAATATTAGATTATCTTAATTAGGAGAATATATATTTTAATCAAATTAAATTATTAAAAATTTTATAAAAGTATTAAAATATATTTTTTAAAGTGTCAATATTATTAAGTTAATAATAATAATAATCAAACTGTTCACGAGCCTATTAATCGAACTTTTTGCGAACCTGTTCACGAACTTATAATCGAACTGTTCACGAGACTAATCGAGCCAACCTTAACCTTACTCAAGCTCGGTTCGTTTATTTATCAAATTTTAAAGTAGGACTCAAGTTTAGCTCGTTTATAAAACGAACCGAACTTGAACGAGTTTTTATCGAGCCGAACACCAAGCCGCTCGCGAACGGTTTGACTCATTTACACCCCTATCTAAAACTAAGATCAAACATGAAATTGTGTGGTCCAGATGAGGAGCATACATGAGATCAATTGAGTAAGGGCTTGTTTGGTTTGCGAGATGGAATAAATATTCTTTACTTTTTATAGATATAAAACTTATGCACAGGTAACATACAAAATTTAAGCACATGTAAAACTTATGTGTGAGTGTGATGCAAAGAGAGCTAAAGAGAGTGAGAGAAGAGGAAGAAGAGGACCACATATAATAATGACTTTGTTTTGAGGTACTTGGAAAATGAAAAAAAAAAAAAAATCAAGTGAAAGTGATTTGAAAGTTAAAGCAAAACATATCTTATTCTATAGAGGTTTGGATAAGAGATGGTACGACCACACAGAATAGCCTTAAAGATCAGAAATCGAATATCTAATAGAAGATGGAAACCCATGATAGATACTACCAAAATGGCTATAAATGCATAATTGTATGCAAGCAAACACAAGCAAAAAATCCAAGATTTGAGCAATATAAGGGTTTATTAGGACCTTACAGGTAAGATAATCATAGCTAAATTACATTAGGATGCAGACAATGTGTATGCTCAAAACATAATTAAAATAATACAAACTATATTAATAGCAGAAATAAGAAAGAAATGAGATAATTCAAATATCAGGAATAGCAATCACGAATGAAGTCTAACATTCATCTAGGTAAGTGTAAAACTGTTTTGATACACTGTCCAATAAAAAATGAATCAGAATATTTGGTAACTTATTTGCAGGGGAACATAAAAGAGAATCCCTTATAAATGTTTCACACTAGTAGCTCAAACAGAACCTTGCATACAAATCTGGTAAAAAGACAAATCCCAAATAAAAAGAAGAAAAATATACGGACACCAACCAGCACCTTCTCCAGGCATTACTCAAAAAGAACAAATGAAAAAAATTAATACCCTATTTTTTTTTTTTTTAAAGTGTACTACCACTGGCTTGTCGCCGGAGATGCACAACATATCTATGGGAACTGATCTTCCTGAGTATATATTCCGCAATCTGATTTTACACCTCACTCAAATGCCAAGAAAGGAACCTAAGTTTTTCACTAATTAAAAGGAAGTAAAAAAGAAAAGGAAATTCAAATCTCAAACCTTACACAAAATCCTTGTAACTGCTTTCACTCTGATTGTGTATAATTCAAATCAAGAACCCTCGTTAGCACTATCAATTTCCTTATAAGCTGAATATATTCAGGAGAGAGATGTATGAAATTCACAACCCTTCACCTGTTTATCCAGATTCCCTTCACCTACAATTATCCTGTGACATCCAATAACAGATCTCCTATGTAGCAATTCCTGAAGCATATAACAAGTAAAACGGGGAAAAAATAAAATTAGCATCACATACTAGCAGTTATTATTCAATCATCAGTAAATAACAATTCTCAGAAGAGTTACAATTCATGAAAAATCACATAATCAGGGATACACATCATTATTTGGCATATCATTTGAAACTCGAGTTACCCACATGCTTTTATAACACAAACTAAGACCTTGCTAACTCAGCACACATATGCAGCACGAATAAATATTAGGCCAACTTGCTGTCAAAAGCATGTATCTTGTGCATAATTTTGAATTATAGACATTACAGGTAGCTAGAAATTGAATCACTTCAGAGGAAAAAAAAGAGAGGAGGGGAGGGCAGGGGAGGAGGGGGGGGGGGTGTTGCGAGCGCCAAGAGCGAGAAGTATCCGAATGTGCATTCCAATGTATGAGTGTACAACAATCAATTAATTTTGCTTCAATACCAAAAGAAATGTTGTTTTGATAAGTCATTGGCACAATAATTTAGCAAAGAAAAGCCAGATTTAATAATTATAACATCTACTTGGATGCAACCACTATGGCATACTACGATATCATATCAAAAGAGTAACTAGAGAAATCCTTTTAAATACCATTACAGACCAAGGGCAATAAGACCACATACTCCATCTAATATAAACTTTGATGAATAAAGCCTACCCACACATGAAGTCAGTAACATTGGCATGAGGAGTCTCTATAACCCTCCTTTCTTTTATTAAGTAGGCCTCAATGACATTTTGCTATCAACTAACCAATAAATATAAAAGAAAAGAAATGCAACGGTGTGCGAATATTCAACAATAACCTTTTTAAAGTTTCAGCAATAATATTGCCTATATGACCACAAATTTATAGTACTTATTTTTTATTCTCTTAGCTATTGTTTGTAATCCAAATTAACCAAAATGAAAATTCACGAAGATTATTTAATGAAGCTACAGAAATGTATTACCTCTATTAGATTGTCTACTTGTAACACCATAACTTCCAATATAACCCTCAGAACTCTTAGTAGTCACATCTGAAGCTATATTACCAAGCCCATAACCAAATGAGCCAGAACCATCAAGCTCAGGAGTGCCAGAACGCCAAGTTGAATCACCATAAACTGAACCACTGCGGTACAGGTCCCCATAGGACCCTTCATAACCACCAGTTGACCCAGCAAATGATGAAGCTGGTGCTGCAACAGTGCCACTGTTTCTTCCATACCCTCCCCCTCCCAACCCATAGTTGCTATCACCACCACTCCCATAGCCCATGCTTCCACTGGTATAACCAGATGCGCTCCCTCCACCTTGAGCTGAAACATGAGAAGGGCCCCAATTTGCTCCACTATTCCCAAATGAAACTCCAAAGCTTCCACTTCCAGAACCCAAGAAAGCACCAGGACTGGCAGGATTAGCAGCAGTATTAAGGCCCCCATTTCCCCAGACATTCCGAGCAGATGGGCTTAAAACAGGATCATTCCTTGCATTCCCAACACCGTAACCTATTGGGGTACTATACCTGCTCGAATTCCCACTATAATAGGGGCTTAACATTCGTCCATACCCTGGATTATTGCTGAAGTTGGAGCCCCCACCATAGCTTGCACTCAACGCTGGCTCTAAATTCATACCCATTCCATAACCAGTAGTACCAAATGGAGGAAACCCACTTCGACCACCAGCAAGAGGACTAAACCTACTATCCATCCTCATTCCAAAACCACCAACTGAGCTCATATTATATCCCTGAGCATATGCATTAAGGAGGTTGTTGGTCCTACTCAAACCATAATTATACCCCATCAGAGGACTTCGACTGGGTCCTGGGGAGAGCTCCTTTGGGACTGCCCTCTTGACCTCAACCATTTTACCATTCAGTTCATGAAAGGTTTTATGCAGAACTCTGTCCACTGCATCCTCTGAATCATAAGTGATGAAGCCAAAGCCTCTTGGCCTCTGTGTGTTGTGATCATACATCACAACAACGTCAGTGATATTGCCAAACTGCTCAAAGTACTTCTTAAAGTCACTGTCTGTAACTGTAGAAGCCAGACCTCCGACAAAAATCTTTTTGGTGCGTCCAGGACCTGGAGAACCATGAATACTACTAGTGTTTCTGTTCAAAATGTGCTGATCATCCCTTGGAACAGCCTTCTTTGCTTCAACCTGAAAATTAAGAATACAGTAACTAAAATCAAGCAATTACATGTCATTCTCAGTTCTAAATAAACAATGAGGGTCAAATTCTATCCAAAACCAAATTAAAGTAAGTTGTATAAAATGTTTCAAATTTTGATTCAATATCTTTAACAACTCTAAGAAGTTAGAATTCAGGGCATAATTGAGGGATAAGAATGTCTCCCATGTTAAATCAAACATTTCAATATAATTTGCAACTGAATTCAAATAAGCAATGTATTAAGATTCTAATTTTTATCTCACTAAGTGAAATGAAATTAGAGCTGAAGACAGATTATCTCTAACTCATTGATTGAGACATTTTACTACTTCAAAACTGAACTCAAACAACAAAGCTAGCATCAAGCCAATAAAATTCACAATGCATATAGGGTGCTTGTGATCAAGCTACTCACTGTGCGTCCATCAATCATGTGCTTATCCATAATGACCCTCTCCGCAACAGCAGGATCCGCAAAAACCACAAAACCGAAACCACGAGCACGGCCAGTAGTTCGATCTCTCATGATAACTGCCTCCACCACTTCCCCATACTTGCTAAAATATTCCTTAAGACGATCCTCATCAGTGTCCCAGGAAATCCCACCAATGAAGAGCTTACCAAGATCTGATTCCATCTTTTCTCTGCAAATCACCCATTACCAACAAATTGCCACATAAATCCCAAAACAAAAAAACAAGTTCAGAACATGACACCCAATTCAACAAAATTAGCAAGTCAATCAAGAATCCAATAATCAAGTTAACATATGTAGCCTCCTTAGTATTAAACCAACCAATATGAAACACAATTTGTATTGCTGATAGGTACTTGATTGACACAAAAACCGAAAATCTACAATTCCTGGCAACCAAATAAAGGCAAAGAAACAGATCAAATTGTAAATAACAATCAAAGCAAGTAAAACCATACCTTATACGATATCAAAGATAGAATCTGATTGGTGCCCAATCAAAAAAAAACCAAAGTGCGTATTTGTTAAATCCAATCTGGGATCATCTGAAGCTTTTAGCACCAATCAGAACTCAACCCACGATTCCTGATTATCCAAACAATGAAAATTAAGCATAGAATTGATACAGATCTAAGACCCAGAAAATGTTTGACAAAGATCAAGACAAAAGTAAGCTAAAGATTGAGACTTTTACCATTTTAGAGAGGACCCAGATGGGAAATTCAGAGAAACTAAGATCTAAAGAGAAGAATTTTGTAAATGGAAACAGAGGAGGAGGTGCTCATACTTTCTGTTTCTCTCTCTCTGTTTGTGTCTTTGTTGTCTATAAGAGAGGCTTTTATCTCTGTTCTTTTTTTTTTATCTTTTCTTGGTTATTCCACTCCTCTTAATTAAATTAAATTCCAAAAAAATAAAATAAAAAAATGGAATTTGTAGCTGAGGAGGTGTTTGTGTATGTGAGAAAGAGAGAGGAAGTAAGAGAAAGAGAAAGAGAATATATAAATAGAAAGAAAAAAAGAAAGAGAGAGAGAGATTGGCAATCCTCTGGTGTAAGAATATTTGGAGGAGCCTAAAGAGTGATGACAGAAAGAGATGATGATCTCCTCTTTTAATTTTTTTTAAATATTTCAAATTTATATATAATATGATTTTATTTTTCTATTTCATTTTTGTAACATTGTAATAATATTTTGTTAGAATTAATTAATTTATTAAAGGATGGTTGGAAATATATTACTATTCTTTGCTTGAATTACATGTTAGAATCACATACATAAAGTGATTCATCAATACTTTTCTTTAAACCTATTTCAAAAGTTTATTTATTAGTTTATAAAATTAATTGTCTTTTCGAAAATAGGGTTATAATTAATTTAAACTTCACTAACTGTTTCATATAGATATAGATATAGAAATAGATTTTTTGGCTACAAAGATCATAGATAATATGGACAAACACTACACATGATATGAACCTATATATATATATATTTGTTTTCAAGGAACAATATAAAGTTTTTATCTTGAAAGTTCAATGAGATTATCCTCTGTATAGCTAATTTAATTCTCTATTATATGTATAAACTCTTTGTTTTCCAATATCAAGGGAGGAGTTGTTTTATCATAAGCAACATTACCTTGCAATTTTTACAAAATAAAATATTTTTATGATTTTTTAGTTATAATTAAAAATTAATCTTATTATAAATGGCATCACTAGTATATAAGACCCTCTGCGTTACGAGAATAATTAAATATATTTCTTTATATATAAAAAGATTTATGATTTAAATTCAATGTATTACTTTATATATATAAATATAGCCAACACTTTGCATATAAGTTTTGGGTGAAATTCACCTATGATGATTTATTAATGGAATGCAAGAGGTAGGTTAATTTGTGGGCTTGATAACTCATTCAATAAATAGTCAAACTCAATCATGGACTATAGTTATAACAAACTTAGAGGCAATATAATTTATACATAAATGATCCTATTCTAGGGGATCAAATAAAGAATTTCGCAAATTAAAGAATACTATAGTCTAATGCAAACCAATTTAGATATAGTAATCTCTTTTTCAAATTTTTCTAGCAAAAATTGTATATTACTAAAATTACAAATAATTTTTAAGTTTTGTTAAGTTATGGTCTTGTTTGCATGTCTAATAATATTGGATTAGTTAAACTACTTTTAACACCTAAACTAACATGAATTATTTTTGGTGTTAGCCAAAACTTGATTGAAAGGCCTCATTTTACGAAATTTTAGTTCTAACTTCTAAGAGAGAAATGAGTTTGTAGGGAATAAGGGCTATGATAGGAATTGAGTAGAAGAGTCACAAGTAGGAAAATAACAATGGAATTATAGAAAAGTTCTACCCTTTTACAAGTTTTCTTCTTTTTTTTTCTTCTTTTTTTTTTTTTTTCTAATTTTTAATTTTTTTTTATTTATTGTTAATGTCTGGGAGTTTGCCCCCATTGGATTTGCTTGGATTGAGAATGACAAATGGGCTGCTTTGATATGAGTTCACCTTCTTTAAGTAATTGTTAAAGCATCATTTCACCTATTTTGTGAGGAGAAATGAGTATTTGTGCACTTAAGAATTAGGTGCTACTTAAAAATGTAATCAAACATAAAAGCTATAAGTAGGGTGCTCTAAAACTTAATTAGGCACAAACTAAGCAACCACTTAATTAAAATGAGTATATATATATATATATATATATATATATATATATGATAGTGTAGATTGTAAGATAAGAAAGAAGGACAAAATTGAAGCTTAGGCATGCATGTACCTCATATTGGTGAGATTTATAGTGTATTTTTGGAATTGTATGCTTATGAAGCTTGTACATATCCTTAGGGGAACATGTTATAGTAGGTAAGATTTGAATTCTCAAATTAATAAAAAATCTCAAGAAATATCAATTAAAATGGAAGGATATAAATAAAAACAAGGTTAGGTATAATTTTTTTTTTTTTTTTATATGATACACACAATAATTAATATATAATATATAATATATTGAAATATAAGTGAGTTATATAATAAGATTAATTAATAAAGCTTCACACAAGCACTTAGTCAAAATAAGATCTTAGAAGGTTTTTTTCATGCCAATGTCAAGAAGGATTATATTTATATATATATATACTCTTTTGGCATATGATGAGATAAAAAACAACTTCACATAGGAATTCTTATTCTCCTTTATATATAAGTAAGAGTAAAGGTAAAAGAGATTCACTTTTCATAACCACTCTCTCTTTTTAATCTCACTCTCTTTCTACACTCTCTATCGGTCCACTAACTTAAGCGTCAGAGGCTCCCTATTAAGTTCATATTGGGAAGTTCCTGATCTATTTTTCTCTGTCCACAGTTCTTATCCGTTAAAAAAAATTTTCATCAACAATACATGATGATTTTGGACTCATCAGCATACTAATGAAGATTATAACTTTTTATATATCATTGAGGAGTTATTCCTCTTAATAAAATAGCAACAATTAGATAAATAAAGTGATAGAACCTTTTTGAGACATTAAATGACAAATGGTTGGGATAGGACCTCAATTAATGGAGGTTAGGAAGTTCTATATTGTATGATTAATAATTAAGCATGAGAAGAGTATGTTTCCATCTAAAAATGATGGTAATTAAGTGCATTCAAGAAGGTGTTTGATTAATTTAATTAGACATCACAAATCAACTATTATGAATGTTAATTAGATATTGACTCAATCAAATTGGCAACATTTCAAGCGATTAGACCAAAACCTAAGAGAAATAAGAAAGGTCCCAAACATTGAAGTTTATTAGTCAAGATCAAATAGACCCAATGCTATAAATACAATCTTTTGGCTTCTATTGAAAGTGTATTTTTTAATTTTAATGTAGTGAATATTGAAGGACATCTTGGTTGGTAGCTGAAGAAATGTTCACTTAGGGCATGCACTGGTCTAATTTGTAAGCAACTATATTATTATTATATTTTAATTATAAGGGTGTGTTTGGCTTTGTTGAAGTGTCACACTTAAGATTCCACAAATGTCTAAAATTGTCCTTCAATAATGAATGGTGAGGTGCCTAGAGAGTGAATTTCATCAAAGTTGTTTGCGATCTTATTAGGGTGTGGCCAAGATAAGGATGAGAAAGAGGCAGGAAAAGTCTTGATGGATTAACTTTATAGAGACCTTTGGTTTTGTGACATAACATTATCCTAGTTATTAATTATCTTACTCAAAAAAGATTTTAACTATGCTAGACATGGACCAACCCCTAATTCCCTTTTTGGTTTAAGATTTGTGTACATGGATAGGAACATTTAGATTTAATAACATACACATCTCTTAGACCAAAAAAAAAAAAAAAAAGGGATTAAATTATTTGTTTTGATAAATATTAGCTAGGAATTTATAATAATTTTTACTTCTTTTTTTTTTTTTGAGTATTAAAATGTTATAAGTAATGCTTTAATTAATTATGACATTTACATTTATTTATAGGTAAAATATTTATCACAAGGATTTATGAAAAATAAACTATATTTTTATTAATTAATCCACTTTTATTTGATTTTTATAGCTCACTGAAAAATAAGCTATATTTTTATTAATTAATCCACATTATAAATAAAATATTAACATATCATACAATAAAGTATAAATACGAGTCAATTGATAATGTACTCTAAAAAAAAGTTAATATACGGAGAAACACCTTTTACATCTTATATTACGAGAAATATAATGAATCACTGCGTTACTAGTTCAATGACAACTTATATTATTAATAAATGTTATTAAGCACTCTGCTAGATATACACACATTGGCTTCTGCCTTTGCTTAAAGGCTCAAACAATACAGATGAAGGTAGTAATTTATTAGGATTTAGCAATCAAGTTTCTTCTTGCTTAACAAAGAAAGATGTAATCTTTTTTTCCAAATCAGAAGAAAGAAAAAAGGAAACACTACACAAGTAGATTAGTAATTTGAGCCTGGAGTATCCCATGTTTCAGGTATGACTGTGTGAAGTAAACAGCAATAATCTTGTGGACTAGATTCTATTGAAGCCATAGATGAAATAGAAATGTCATCATGTACATTTACTATTTCTTCTATCTTCTCCATCACTTCTGCCATTGTTGGTCTATCTCCAGGCGAATTCGATACACATTTCAAGGCAATATTTAGCAATGGAAATGCATATTCTCTTGCAGCATTGTTAAGTTCCTTGTCGAAAACTTCTCCGGTCCATTCTTCCCTTACCATGGATCTTACCCATTTAGGCAGGTCTATTCCACTCTTCTCTACTGTTTTTCCTGTTAGTAGCTCAAGTAGAATTATTCCATAGCTGTACGCATCTCCTTGTTCTGATAAGGCCTTTTCAGGTGCTGTATACCCATTGGAGGAAAATAAAGAAGCTTTCATGGGGTCTAGAAATCTTGTAAACCCGTATTCACTTATTAATGGTTCTTCGTTTTCGTCTAACAGGATGTTTGAAGACTTCAGGTTTCCATGTGGGATGATTTCACGATTATGAGAATTCTGATATATAAAGTCTAAGCCTTTTGCAATTCCACTTGCTATAGACAGCCTAAGTTTCCATGGAAACACCTTCTTGCCTTCAATATGGTCTGCAGATTATCAGCAAAATATCTGCTTCAGTTATGGGTAGTTAAGAATATAAAACATTTCGAAAACCAGATTTGATTAATTCAGTTGCTGTTGAGAAAAGGATTATACTGAAAATGTAGATGATAGGCCATTAAAATTGTTTTTAGGGTGAATTTGACATATTTTTAGTCATAAAATATCCAAAACAACTAAACAACTGTTTTTTTTCCCAACAGTATCTAAAAGAGTGCATTTTCTAAAAACAGGTTTCAACATCAATGCCAAACAGACTCTTTGTAACTTACCTTCTAGCAGATTTAGCAAACTTCCATTGCTTTGATACTTGTATATTAGAAGTTTTTCTTCACTTGTAGAATTATAGCCAACTAGAGGTAGAATGTTTGGATGCTTCAAGTTCCCTATCTGCCTCATTGTTTTGCCAAACTCCGCGAAGGTTATGAGCAGCTTCTTCAATCTCTTGACAGCATAGACCTCATTGTTCTGAAGTATTACCTTGTAAAGGCTGCTGTAAAGGGTATGGCTCTGTAAGTCAGCCGTGGCTTCAAAAAGATCATCTAATTTGAAAGTTTCTTGCTCTTCAACAAAAAATACAAGTTCCGAGCTTTCTCCTTCTGCAGGCTTTAGTACTTCTTCTATAGGCGCCGGTGGAGAATTTTCCTGAGGAGAATGTGCTAAAGATTTCAGAATTTCCCTTTCTTTGGCCGCTCTAGTAATCTTCGCAGTCACAAAGTAGACTACCAACAAGAACAAGATGAAAAACACAATGCCAAGAATATACGGTAGCAAATTTAGTGGCTCTTTTTTGCTAGAATCAGACTCACTGCCAGCTGGGGGCTGCAAAGGAAGTTCTTGAGAATTGGTGGTGCTGTCAATCATAGCCTCAGAATCCACAGCTTTTAACAGTTTTCGAAGATTATAAATCTGAATTGCACTTCCTTTCAAGGAATAGTTATTTGGATTGTTAGAGATGTTCACAGTTTGGAGATGTTTCAACTTGGTTAGAGCCATAGTCACTTTCCCACACAAAAGATTGCTGCTAAGATCTAAATAAGTGAGCCTTCTGCAGTTTGATATCGAGTGAGGAATATTTCCGCGAATAAGATTCCTTGCTAAGCTAAGAACCTGCAGATTTTGGAGCTTGCAAAGGGAATCTGCATCAATTATCCCACTAAGATTCAAATTTTGAAGCCTGATTTCTGTTATAGTAGTAGCCTGCAAATTGCAATTAACCCCCTTCCACTTATTTGAGCAGGGACGTGGCACTGTTCCATTCCAGCTTATTCCTAGCACATTTTCAGGATCAACAGCTCTAATGAACTTAAAGAAAGCTTCAATTTCAGATAATTCACCTCCCAGACCAGCTGTGATCAGGAGAAACACCGTAATGAGTGTCAGCACCTTCAGGAACAGATCGAAAATTCTGCTCCGCATTTTGTTGATGCCTAGACTTCTTTATTAGATCATCAGAAACTAAAGATAATGTTGTCAATGAGGATTGTTTGATCAATCGTGTTTTTGCTAAGTTCTTTAAAGGAATGTCAAGTCTGAGAAACAGAATCAAACTGCAGTATGACTCCTTTTTGTTCTGGTTCATCAGAAGCAGACATTTTTTTTCATAGTTTCCAAAGTTTTCTGCTTATTCATCATTGATACAACCAATATTTTACTTTGTCATCTTCAATACCCTCAAAACTGAAAAGCATATTGAGGATCATTCCAAGCTCAGATGTAGAAGTAATATTGAGATCAGCAGTTCTAATCTATAATCAGTTCAAGGTTGTGAACCTGGCTGTAATTTTCACTACTGATAACAGTTTGAAGTTAAGCATCAGAACAAGATAGTTTGACTTGTATGATAACACTTCTTAAAATTATAACAGCAACCTTATCATCAATGAAACATTCAGATAATTATTTGGAGAAACCAATATATATATTTGGAACTTCTGAGCTCAAAAAATTGGCACTTTCAATGCTGCCATGATAATCATTTGTTCGATATTTCGACAAGAAAAAAATTAACTTATGTTGATAAAACCAAGTGGGAAATGGACATTTGTGAAAAGAAAATAGTAGGTGGAGCAAAGCAAGCTACACAATAATGTATAAATATGCAGGAAAATTAGTATTATCACTGATATATGATTTTTATTGTCTTCTATTTCAATGAATATTAAATAAGCCCTCAGGTGCCAAGCATATGCACACATTAGACTCATACCATCTCATCCAAAGGATGCCAGAATCTACCGATGATTATTGAAAACCTCCTAGTTAAATATACAAATAATAAACAGAATGAGGAGATATTATAATTGGATACTGATTACAATCTAATCTCCACTATTCTGCTCTGCAGAAACTAAAAATTTTCAGCACCACTTTTAAAAGTTAATCATAAGTTAAATCCTTAATTATCTAGGACTAATAATTTTGATTATTATTATTCACATTTAGAAAAGAAGAGACATAACTAATTAAACTAGTTTAGTAGATCTAGCAGGAAAAATCAGAGACCTTTAACTACTAATTAGATTGCAAGAAATGTTATACTCCATCTCAAGTTGAATTCTGCAAATTATCAGTTCTGAGATTATTTTGTGCTGCAAAAGTCCTTCTGTATGCATCAAAATTCATTTTGTTTGTTATATTAATTCAACAAACCATGCAAGTGTCTTTAGAAACAGACAAAGCTATACTATAGAATATGCACATTAATTCAAGAAATCAAAATTATGGCATTAATTCAACAATTCTATGTTTCTCCTAGTTCCATGTAAAATTCAATATGATTAATATGCTACAGTAGCTCAACAACTAGGTTAATACAATTTGGAAGGTTTGAAATCTAAACAAGTGATGGAAATTGAATTTTCTAAATTTGGTTGGAAATTTAAAACATTTGACTTATCTGCTATATCAAAGGTCCTAAATTATAAGCAGCCGAATCAAACCAAAACAATAAGTTAACTAAATTCCTTAGTCTAATCTAATTCATCAATTTGTAAATATACAGCTGAAAGAAAGAAAAATAGGAATCAAATTCTAACTCAACAACTTGTCTTGTATTTTTTTTCCTACTTTTTTTATCACATGTAAAGATATAATAAACCTGCTATATTTTTCTTGCTTATCTGAACAGTTCCAAACCAAAAATAAATAATAACCTAAAAAAAAGGGCAAAACGTGTTTACAACTACCACCACCACCAAGGTGTAAAATATTTTATTCAAATTTAATATTACAAAGTTACCATCATTGTACTGGAGTATTCAATTGAAGATCAACAATGGTTAGAGTTAAAATTTTCATGAAAAAGAATGTTTTATTTTGAGCATTCAAAACTATAAATATATATTCTTTATTAGTGTTTTCCCCAATGTGTATTAAGAGGATGGCCAAAGGTATAAATAGGACTCTCTCTTTTATGTTGATGTTCAAGTGAGCCCTTAATATTTTTTTTGATCCCATTAGACCCTTAATCTTTTCAAAATGACACATATAAAACCATCTCCTTTGAGCTGATGTTCAAGTGAGCCCTTAATTTTTTTTTTTTTTGTCCCATTAAACTCTTAGCCTTTTCAAAATGGTACATATAAAACCCTCTATCCATAATTTAGAATTTTTGTCAAGTGATGTTAAAAATAAAAAATTAATATCTATGCAGCTACGTATTAATTTTTATTTTTGTATAAATATTTTTTAAACTATTTAGAGAAATTTTAATATTTGTGAAATTTAAAGTTAATATAATTAATTAATTAATTAAAATATTACAAATTTAATTTAATATAAAATGACTCCTTAGTTCTTATACATTAAAATATAATTTATAAAAATATATATATTTTATATTTTAATAAAGATAAAATATATTTTATTTTTATTTTAAAAAAAATATTCAATACCGAAGAGAGAGAGAAAAAAATATTTTATCTTTATTAAAATATAA
>CATKHJ010796829.1:0-30675 GCA_949750685.1 Vernicia montana | reverse complement strand
TTTTAATAACAAAACTGTCACGCCTCATCGTCGGTACTTCCTTATTTTGACCCTCGCTTGTCACCGAGCCGCTCTTAACACATCACCTTCGCTCGACCAAGGCGCGTAGGTTTAAGATCACTTCTACAATTACGCTCGACTGTGCGAAGACTTATGTGGGCCAAACTTATTCTTATATAATAAAGGATAGATCTCATCTTAGGATAAAATTTTCCTCATTTTTATTCATTTAAATCATTTCGTTACATAAAAATTTCCTTACAAATTACTCAGCTTCTAATACAATTCAACAGCAGCTATGACTTGTAAAGCTATTACAATTAAAGCTTATTATTTTATGTCTATGTTCTAACTCTAGCTCGAATACATTCCTTGTCATAAATAACTAGAGCCTCTTCGTTAAGAGACGAGGGTTATAACCTTCGCTTTCTAATTTCTCCAAAATTTTCTGAAAACTTATAAACTAAATCCTGAAATTCACAAAAGATATGGTAAGCCATCAACTCAATAAAATCATAGAAATACATTATGAACAAGGGTTTCATGAATGATCATAATATCAAAGAGAATTAATCATGAAAGTACTATATGAATTTAATATAGTAAGAGTCATATAATTTTACAAGTGTTAAAGACAATAACATCAAAATATTCTTTCACATCATAGTTATTAAATTTGGACCGGCCTGAGCGGTTGAACCGGTAATCTGGGCACTAAATCGGGTCGGATTTGTAATTAGATCGGATTTGCAATTGATTCACAAAAAATATATAACTCGGGTGGTTGAACCGGTGATCCGGTGTGACCCAATGATTTCACAATTTTCAATTTTTTTTTTCTTTTTTTATTATAACTTGCTCTTATTTACATGTTTTCATATCAGCAATGGATATCGAGACAAGGAGGGTATTACTTGTTTGCATGTTTTTCATATATTTTTCTTTATAAGAAATATAAGTTAGCAAATAAATTATTTCATAGCCTGTTTGGATAAATTATTATGATGTGCACTTTTATTTTCATTTCTGAAAATTTCTTTAATCATTTTTCATTTTCATTATATATTGTAAAAGTTAGAAAATTTTCATTTTATTTTAACCCTTAATGTTAAATTAATTCTAATTTATGAAATTTAATAATTTAATTATATTTAATTCTTAAATTGATATATAATGAAATATACTAATAATTTAAAGATACATGAAATATATAATGGACTTATTTATGTATTTTTTTTTTTAATGTTTGTAAACTGAAATATTTAGTTTGCTAATTTTTTACTTTTGAGTGAAAGTTTAAGTACTCCTAAATCTTTTAATATTTTATCTTTATTTTATTATATAAAATTATAAATTATATATTTAATTAATTATATTAACCCACCGGTTCAATCATTGACCCGGTGGTTGAGCCACTGACCTGTCGACCCGGGTTTAATAACTATATTTCACATAAATGACAGAAACATGCATTTGTGAGTTCAGGTTTATATTATCCACATTACCGCAAACCTCATATCATTATTTATCAAAGATCAAATGGTGGGACGAACCACTAACTCATAAGTATTTGCAATTTATAGCACCATCATATACCATCGTGGTATAAGTAATAAACCATCGAAGGCACTTATGAGCGAACTCATGTAATCTTGGTAACCATTATGGACTGCTATATGTCCAAGAAACATCTTCGAATGCTTGCGAGAATACATTTGACTTAATTTATAGACTTGGTCAGTCGAGTCACCTGTGCACTTAGCCTAATGAATACACTCATTAGTTGGACTTCTGTCAATTTAACATACAATAGATAACAATATCATTAAAGAAAACTTTTCATTTTAATTCAATATAAAGTTAGCCCGATGGCTTCATTTACAAGAGAATGACTTCAGTCCAAATGACCTCATCAATTGCAATGAATTTAGCTTCGGTCCGAATAGCTTCGATTACAATAGAAATGACTTCGATTACAATAAGTACCATTTCGTTTACAATAAAATATCTTCGGTCCAAATGACCTTGTTTACAGAATGATGGCTTCAGCCCGAATGGCCTCACAGAATTCACTTTTTGATAAAACTTACAAAGAAATACAATAATAAGTTACCCATCGAAGGTGATGGTAACAATAATACTATGAAAGTAATAAAATCATAGGAGGTCAGCAAATGAATGAAATTCAACGAAATGCAAGAAGGAACTTTATCATATTGTTCATGTATTTCTTAATTTACATAATTATAAAATTCTACATTTCTACAATCTTACCTTTCATATATTCACCTTCAACTCCTGCTCTGCAGCACCCCTCAAGTTCTTTTTTCTCTCTTAATTTCTCCATCATTTTAGGTGGCAGCTTCTCCAATAAGAGCCAAAATCATCACCATCAAAAACTCCACCAATGGTTTCCTAATAACTCCCTAATCATTCCAGACTAAGGCATCACTACCTAGGCTCTGATCATTATCAAGCTCGGCTTCGTCCATCCTTGGCTCACCGAATCCACAAGCCTATCATCTAAACCCACTTGGAGATCTTCTAAGAAACTGGAAGAATCATCTATCTCTTAGGTCTAGGGTTTCATTTGCCGAATGGCTATTTTCTTTTGAGAAAAAGTTTAATGAAAGAGTATTGTGTTTTGAATCTGGTTTCTATTGAGTTTCAGAGAAAAAAACTCAGAATTTAAGCTTTTACAAAGAAAACGTAACCTTTCAAAATAAAATTGAACAGTCTTAAGGTTTTAAATAGAGAAGAAGTAATTATGACTTTTGTTATGAAAAGAAATAAAGTCGGTCAATAGTTACTTATGGAAAAGATAGTTCACATTGGAAAGGTAAATTTATATTGGATCGGTAACTTTTTCTTGGAAAGGAAAATATCATTTATTATTTGGAAACTGTCAATAGTAGATGACTTTCCATCATATCCACACGTTATCTAACTCATCATAAAATATCTAATTTCACTATCAACTTCTATTATACACATACGAACCCATCAATTTGCCTCATAATCATCTACTGGTACCGAAACCCTATCATTTGGCCTATAGCTTGTCTTCGTTTTACTAGGCTTATTTCTTTCGAAAATCTATGAACATCTTTGGCCTCGTCATCAAATTTCTAGACTCGTCTCACGTTTGCTTCACTCATCTCGCTGAACCGAACCTATATGTTCGCTTACTATTATCAAATTCTTTGCTCATCTTACTTTATATCAGATTCGTCTATCTCATAAATTTTTCTTATTAATTAACTCGTACATTTTCATTTTTATGTAATGTCTCTCATAATTTTTATCATCTCCTATGCTGTCTCATTTATGATCTAGCTTCGTTTCTATGGCTCATTCTTTCTATATTATCACTTTTGTCACCAACTTGATTCTAACCATTAAGACTCTGAATAATGTTTTAGGCCTTATTTTTGTCCTAATATCTCATCTTTCCACATCTATTAAAATAACTAATATTTGGGATATTACAAAAACCATTGAAATGTTGGCTTATTAACTAGTTAGTATAATAAATTCATTTCTTAACTTCTAAATTCTAATTAATAATAAAATAATATATATTTTTTATTTTTAACTTAAAATATAATTGATACTAATTTTTGAAATTAAAATATAATTATAAAAATATATAACTGGAAACAAACAATAGAAAAGTTTGGGGGTGAATTTTTCTCTCATGTCTTGTTAACCCATTATTACATTAACACAAATAAAATTTCAGTATCAGTCAGCTGATTCTAACAAATCGAAATCGATCGCACTCCTTTCAACAGTTCAAAGTCCACGGAGACAAAAGCTTCTTCGCTTCTACGAGTCCAGACGTCTCAAAAAATGCATTACTGGGTTCAAGCTTCTCCGTCTGATTTCACTGGAACTCTTCCCCAACCTCGCAGGTTTCTCCCTTTACTCCCTCTGTCTTTATATATATATATATATATATATATATATACATATTTCTTGTTTCTTGATTTGGGTTTTGTTTGATTTCGCAGTGGTCACACTGCTGTTATCGTCGGAAAGTCCAAGGTGGTTGTGTTCGGTGGCCTTATGGATAAGAAATTTCTAAGCGACATTGTTGTATATGATATGGGTATTTTTCAATTTTCTTCTTTGTGGTTTCTTTTTCGAGTTATTTATTTTATGCTTTTGTGATTGGTGAGTGAATGGAAATTCTTAATATTTTTCTAGTAATTGAAGTGGCTTATATGTGCTTTGATGAAGCAAGTTGTAGTGGGAAGTTGAGTAGTTGAAGGAAAAGCTATGGCTGATTTTAGTAAGAGATCAATGTGAATTTGTGTACCCATTTCATTTCCATTGATTTTCTCAGTGCTCAAACAGGTTATTTCATGGTCAATAGATTTTTGTATTTGCATAAATTCCTTCTTGTTATTATATAGCTTGAAAGAGAAGGTTTAAAGTATTGAACTTTGCAAAGCATATTGGTTTGTTACCTATTTTAATATTGCATATAAAGTTCTTTAGTAAATATAAATACCATCAATTTTATGAAATCAATAGATTTAGTTGAGTCCTGTTTTAAAATAAAAAAAGTATGCATACGAGATTGTTGAAAAAATTACAATTGCAGCATTGTTTTGTTAAAGGGTGTAGATATATTGTGGAAGCTAAAATAAGATCTATGTGGCAACTGCTTCTGTTGCTAATGACTCATATACTTGACTTCTAGACATCTGCAGTGCAACTCTGGCTGCAACTTAAACCCCTCAATATAGCAAAACTGGATAATTACAACCATGAAGTGGAGTACTTGGAAAAATTAAAAATAGCTGCAACAAATTTGGGTTGAATGAAACATGTTAAGTAATCATTCTAGGGATATTAATTGGATACGTTACCTTAAAAATCTAGAGGTGATCATATTAGAAACTAAAATGCAAATGCAACTAAGGTAATTATATATCTGGTATATGTAGAGAACAAAAAAGCAAATGTTTAGACAGTGTTTTCCTGAGACAATCGGAGCTGCGTGTGTGAGGAGAGAGAGAGAGAGAGAGAGAGAGAGAGAGAACACAAGCACTAGCATTGATTCAAAATTTGTCTACAAATTCTCAGTTATAGCTTTTCTGTTGTTTTAGAGAACAGGTTATGGTTTCAGCCAGAGTGCAGTGGAAGTGGGTCTGATGGACAAGTGGGTCCCAGCGCAAGAGCATTTCATGTTGCTGTTTCAATTGATTGTCACATGTTCATCTTTGGTGGGCGGTCTGGTGGCAGAAGGTTTGTGAAAATCTCATATGTGTATCAATGCTTTATTACAAATCTTAGACTCTCAGTAGACATTCTTTGATGATGACGTCGGATCTGCAGGCTTGGTGACTTTTGGGTTCTGGATACTGGTAAGACATATTTTATAATCTTTTCAGTTCTTTTATCAATGATTTACCCTTCCTCTCTCCCATTCACACTCCCTCTATTCATTGCTTCTCCCTCTTTTTCTGTCTACCCATCTCCGCTCTTTCTTTCTACCCACTCATCCACGTGCATGTATAGAGGTGTCTTTCTATTTATCTGTCTGTGTGTGCACATGTGCCTAGGCATTCCGAAAATACAACTGGATGTTCTTGCAAAGTGGTCTTTCAATCTCTTTTTTTTTCCTCCATTAATTGTGGAGGATTGAATGAGTTTATGATTGCTTCAGATATATGGCAATGGTCAGAGCTAACCAGTTTCGGTGACTTGCCTTCCCCAAGGGATTTTGCTGCAGCCTCATCTATTGGAAACCGGAAAATTGTTATGTGGGTATTAAGTAAATTACACTGTTCATGAACTAGCTTGAATAGGGTTTTATCTAGTTTAATTTACTTTGGAAGATTTATTTTAATACAGGTATGGCGGGTGGGATGGCAAGAAGTGGTTGTCAGATGTTTATGTCTTGGACACAAGTAACTATTTCCAATATTTTCTTTAGCAATGCTCTCTAATAAGACTTTTTTTTTTTGTTTTTAATATTCAAGTGATGATTATGTCAGTTACATGTTATGTTTCTTTGAACAGTATCACTTGAGTGGATGGAGCTGTCAGTTACTGGAGTACTGCCTCCACCTAGATGTGGCCATACAGCAACCATGGTTGAGAAACGGTTGCTTGTCTATGGTGGCAGAGGTATAGTCTAGAATTTTCTCACGACTATTGGGTTTTGTCCCTGAATTTTTTCTTAGAAGTCCTTAACTCTCCATTTATGTTGCTAAAAAAGATCTATTACAATTCATCTCAAATTACTTTGAAATTACTAATCATTTGTGTTTGCAGCAAATGCTAACATTTAGCTGGGTTATTGTTTCTTGAACTATTCCCGTATAAAATATTGACAGATAGACCTAAGTTGGAATATAAAATCACAATATTGTGAACTAAGGTGCACGAGCTGATATCAACCAACCCAATATAAGAGAGATCTAACATGATGGTGTGCCATCATTAATTCAGCTATGCAACATTTTACTTTATGATGATTTTAGTTTTTATATCTCTGTCAATATATGCCCTGTTATATATATAGTTGGTTAGGAGCAAAAGGAGAATTATCATTCATTTCTGCAAGGATTAGTATTCAGGTTAGTCACATAGCATGTACTTATCTAAAAAAAACTGATGAAATTAGTTATACGGTTACTTATTTGGTCTCAATTTCACATTGGTGTAGCCAACTGTTAGCTTAATGATGTTTCTATACATTAACACAGTAGTAATATATTTGAAAGTTTACATTTCTTTAAGCAACTCTTAACAAATAGGAATTATATTCTGAACTTTGACAGGTGGTGGTGGGCCAATTATGGCTGATTTGTGGGCTCTGAAGGGTCTTATTGAAGAAGGTTGATAGTTGATCCTTTTCAGGCAGCATCATTGATTACTGATTCTGATATGTTCTATCCTTCCAGCTATAGAATTTGGCTTCTGCTGTTACACACATGTAGCTTTGTTCACAATGTGCTTTTAAAATCTTCCTGTCTCTTTACTCAAGTTATGTCTCGTGTTATTGTCATTATACTACTTTGGCTGCATCACATAGAGAATTACATGTTCTAGGGGATACCTTGTTAATTTTCATTTCTTTGCTTGACACGTTGGCGTAGTTTCCAAATTATAAAATAGTGTGAATTAGTTAATAGAGAAGACCTCAATCTAAAATCTGATTGGGTGTATTTCGACTACCCCTTAAATGATTGGTTGGAGTTATTATATTGAATTTCATGTGTAAACCTCTAGTACGAAATATGCCCTAGAGAAGGCAGAATGGGTGCAATTGTAAGCAACATTTCCCTGCATTTTTTACAAAGATGCTGTTTCCATACCTCGAACCTGTGACCTTTGGGTTACCAAAGGAACAACTTTGCCAGTTGCCTCAGTTAACCCTCATCTCTTCCATGCTCTATTGTTGCATAAATAGATTGTGAGGATACATGGAGAAATAAATTAGTTAAGAGAATTGTTACAATTTGTGTCAAAATGAGTGGAGATCTACTATTATGAGCACCATCCTAAGGTGCATGCCTACCTGTTCAAGTGGTTGACCACAAAAAATTGGCAGTTATTATTGCACTGATGATTATTAAGTGGACATCGTTTAATAAATTTCACAATAGACTGATCTAATTTTATGTACAGCTATGGATGATGGAATTTCATTTACATTAGTTGTCCCTTTATAAATGATAGGTTGCCAACACTTAATTGACTGGGTATCTATGGAAGGTGCACGTCTTTCTTTTTTTTTTTTTTTTTTTTTTTGAGCATTAGGGGAGGGGGGAATTGATCCCGGGTCTGTTGCCCAGAAGAACATGCACATACCTTTAGGCTATGCCTCGGTGTGCAAAGGTGCATGTCTTCAGTTGTTAGGAAATAGTATTAAATATTTCAAATCAATGACAATCCCTTAACATGAGTGGATGTGTTAATTGACTGAGTATCCATGGAAGGTGTCTTCAGCTGTTAGGAAATAGTATTAATATTTCAAATTAATTACAATCCCTTAACATGAGTGGATGTGTTAATGAGAATTTTCTTCTCCTGTATGTGCATGTGTTCAAGATCTAAAAAGTACAAGTGCTTGTTAAATTGGACTAAGTTGAGTTTGTGTTTTTCTCTTTGTTGTGGAAGGAAGAGAATGAAACACCTGGATGGACCCAATTGAAGCTTCCTGGTCAGGCTCCTTCTCCTCGTTGTGGCCACACTATAACATCTGGAGGGCACTATGTAATGATATCTCTAGCACCTCAACTATTTTCCTTAATGTTCATTTTCTTGAAAAGCAGTTATTTCTGCCTTAGTTTACTTATATATGTTGATACTATGTGAAACTGTTGTGCCTTGTATAATTGAGAGTATAATTTTCTGCTGCTGTTTGTTTGTCCCTAAGGTTTGATTTTAAGTTTGTTCAAATAAGATGGCTGCTGACTTAAGTTTGTGTCGTAAAGCTAAACACATTCCTCCAAATAGTTAATATCCTTAATTTACAATTAAAAAAAATAGTAATGTTTATGGTTTTTACTGCACTAATCAGCACACATTTACAGGATTCGTGTTACATTTTTGGTTCCCTTACATGGTGATGTATTTAAACATAATTAGGAATGGGAACATGGCAAATTCTTTTTTCTTTAGCAGTGTTGGTATGCTTATTTTTTCTTGTAGGTTGGGTTGGCCCATTGTTATTGAGCATATATTTGCTTAATTATTTGGTGTTACCTTTGATGAAGGCAAGGCTTTGGATCAAATAATTTAAAGTTCTTATTTTGGCTTTTCATTTTGGTGAAATATGGGTATTTGGTCAGTGGGGGCAGATATATAATTTCAGTGATTGTTGTGTTTGTTGTCTAAAGTCAATTCTAGAGTCTTCTAATAATTTTCAGAAGTCTTATTTGTATTTTCTGATTTTAATTTAACCTTTTTCTTGTTATTTGGTGATACCCATTTAGATGTCCTGATACTTGCAGAAGAAGGAAGAGTCAAAATTCCTTCATTTTCTGGACATTTAGATAGTGGATTATTGATTACATTGGCTTGTGTTTGGAGACGTACATGCCTAGTGTTGCTCTCTCCCTCTCTCTATCATTTATTTATTTTCAATTGCTGTTCAAAAATCTCAGCAAACAAGTTCTTTAAATTCAATCACTTTTTATCAAATCTCAATCAACACAACCATGCCCATTCTATAAAACTTAGATATTTTCTCCAATAATTTGGGAAAGTGCCCTAATTTCAAGAACCAGCTCATCAGAATAGCAGCTGAGAACTGTTTTCTCAAATATGTATGAAATCATATTGCTGTTCAGAAATTACTCTAATGGTAAGTAAAATTTCCTGACAGGTTCTGTGGTCTTGGCTTTGGTTTGAAAGTGGTCAAGTTGAACCATGGTAGATCCTAGGCTCAGAACTTAGCAAATGGATAAAAAAAAAAAAAAGAAAGAAAGAAAGAACAAGTATAGTTTGATGTTTTTTTATGCTTTATAGGCAGAGGAATGCAGAGTTTTCAGCATATCCATTAGAGCATATTTGTCTGGCTATATCCCTTGGATCAACCTCGAATCTGAACTTCTGTAGGTTAGGCATAGAAGAATACTATGGTCTGACTCTACAAGCATAGTTAAATTCTATGCTAGGCTTTATTACTTCACATGAACCTTAATAAGAGTTTTTAGTTCATTATATTATTTTTTTTGGGGTTTAAAGAGTGGTTCTTAGAAATTTCTAATAAGTTAAGAGGGTTGATATTAGTGGCGACTGGACTTGGGCAAACCTGTAGCAGTTAGTTTGTCTCTATTTACGAAAGCAAGAAGATTTTTGTATCTAAAATCCAAGCACATACACAAGATTTAAAAATATGTTTTTCCAGGGCTATATTCTTTCTTAAGTTTGATATATGATGCTTTCTGATAAGAAAAATTTATCTATCTACACATCAAAAGTTAATAACGATGCTTGATGATAGTAAATATCTATAAAGCGTTGCACTCAAGGTTATCAATACTGTTTCTGGAGGTGCTTCTGCTTTTCAAGTATATTTTGTGTTTCTTTTCAGATTTTTAGTAAAATTATTATTTAAATTTATTTATTTAAATAAATTTTAATAAAAATTATTAAATAAGCATGATATTTTATCTTATGTAGTGGTTGGATATCTTGAAAAAAGATTAAGAGAAAGTGCAATATGATATGACATCAAATTACATTTAGGTGGTGTTTATTAAAACTGAAAACTAAATGCTGAATTTTAAGTGCTAAACAATATAAATGATAAAATTTTTAAATTGTAAAAATATTTAAAAATCTAATTTTTTATTGTATTCAATGAAAGTTTTAAATTAAAAATGCTAAGTGATGTGTTACCAAATAATTTAAAATTAAAAAATATTGAAAATTTTAATTTTAAGTATTGAATGATGTTATTAAACGTTACCTTGGTGTAGTAACAATCTTAAAAAATTGAAAAAAAAAAAAAAAAGAAAGAAAATTAATATAAGGAATGTAAAAAAAAGTTTGTGCTTCTGCTACGCAACACAAGTTGCATAAAAATGAAAATGTACAAGAAGTTAAAACTTTTATTATATTATTTTAACCAATTCATTTACTTGGGGTTCATTACTTTTATTATATTATTTTAACCAATTCATTTCTTGTGGTTCATTATTCCTCCAAATACTCTCTCACCACTTTCTTATTTCCTTCTTCCTGTCCTCAATCCATATCTTGACCTTATCTCCATTTTCAATCACTATTAAGGTTTTTTTTTTTTTTAAATGAAAACTCTCTCATAGCTTCTCCGTGTTACTTGTTTATTTACTTAAATCTCTATTTGGGTGGTAGATGAGGGTATGACAATGAAAGGGAAGCACTAAATAGAATCAGGTTGTGTTTTTATTTCTGGATAGAAAATTGAAAGGACCGAATATTTTAGTGAGAAGGAATGTGAGGTTAAGTGTTCAGTTTTCCTCGCTAGAACAAAAACTCTTGGATGTTCTGATCGGAATGGAACGAGATTAACAATTGTGGTTGCAGCTCTAGCGTTTTACATTCCAGATTACATGATCTGAATTATGGATCATTAGCGATATGACGTGCTGAAGTTAGCATTCCAAAGTGCAACAACCATGGGAAGAATCAAACAATTTTAGTCACACAAATCTTAGATAAAGTTTCCAATCAAGTATAGTTTGGTTGGTCTCCTCACTTCCTTCAAGGGTGTAGGGTCTCGGGTACGAGTCCTCTATCCACCAGTTTTTATTAAAAGGGGAGGGCCATCTTATGTTGTGTGAATCACAATGTTGTTTTGGTCCATTTGTAGATAAAGTTCTCATTCTGCTATAATGGAATGAGTTTGACAACTTTGGTTGCACCCTAGTGTTTTACATTCTAGATCACATGGTCTGGATTATGGATCATTAGTGATTTGGAATGCTCAAATTAGCATTCCAAAGTGCAACAACCATGGGAAGAGAATCAAACAATTTGTCACACAAATCTTAGATGAAGTTACTATTATGTAGTGAATACTTGGATTTGGATTTTTTTTTTTTTAATAGCATTTTTCAATTGAAACCAAGTTATTATACTTGTAGGATATTAGAAAATCTTTTTAATTATTCTTTTTATTGTATACGGTATGGATTTCATTACATATGCAATTTGGATATTATTTTTGTTCCCACTTGGCAACCTAAAAATTCCAAAAGAAGCCTACCATTCACTTAGGGGTGGGAATGGGCTGGGCTTAGATTGGGCTTGACCAAAATTCAAGGCCTGGAGTGGCTGGCGGGCTAGGCCAAGCTTTGAGTCAGGCTCCAATGCCTAACCTGACCCAAATTTATTTATTTTTCTTAATTTATGTAAAAGAATTATTTAAATTAAATTTTTTTATATAAAAAATAAAAATATCCTATAGACTACTATAAACTAGACTTTATAATTAATTTTTTGAAATAACATAATATATTATTATAAATATATATTTTTATTACTAATAACATAAATAATATGGCCAGGCTCAGGCTTGACACCCCTAAGCTCAAGCTAGCCCTAAATTTACTCGAGCCTAAAATTTAGGCTCGAGCCCTTGATTTTCTAGGATGGCCTGCGGACTGTGCAGCCCATGTCCAACCCTACGCCCACTATACCAAATTTTTGGGTATGGACGTTTTACGATTTTGTTTTTGTTCCCGTGTACTAGAGTGAACCACACTCTAGGTAACCTACAGCCAGCCTAAGGAGGCTTGTGCCAAATCATCTAGGTGCTGACTTGGATTACATTTTATGGATGAAATATGAAAAAGGCTTGATCACATGACATTTTACTTTGTTTTAGATATAAACAGATGTTCACAATGGAAAAGAGAATTTTTTTCACTCTCTTTCTTCCATTTTATATATTGATCCTTTTTCATATTTAATGCATAATTATACTCCACATTAGCATTTGATGTGCTTTGACACACACCTACTCTAAGCTAGCCATCATTGACAGCAAGTGAAAGTGGGCATATATAATTGATATAAAGAAAAGAATTGGCTATAGTTGATGCTTGGACTAAAATCTGGTGATTTTTTTTTGTAATTAGCCCATTTCTTTTTTGTTGATATTAGGTAGTGCTGCTGACTACTAAAATTCTCTCTTTTCAGCTCTTGCTGTTTGGTGGGCATGGGACTGGTGGCTGGCTGAGTCGTTACGACATTTATTACAATGACTGCACTGTTTTAGACAGGAGTATGTATTTCTCAAATTACTTAGTAAATGTGTTTTGGAAATGATGCCTTTATCATTTTTTATGCAGAGGTTATGTTGATCATTTCTGTATGAAGCTGCTTTAGTTGAATTTAATATTGTGATTTAATTCCATTCAAAGTTTAATAGGATAGGAAGTTGGGATTAATGGGGGTCTGGTGGTTTCCACCATGTTTCTGGGTTATCAATAAGAGGGGAAGAGAACAGCTGAACAATGCTGACTTCATGTTTTAAAAAATCCAATCAACTTTGTAGTCCTGTTAATCAAATTCCCCTTCCTCGTTGTCTATTTAGGAATTTTCCTTGTATTATTTTAGAATGTGATTACTGACATAATTCCTAGATGATTCTTATTTTTTTAAAGAAACATTTAGAATCAGTAATGGTAATTTCATTTTCAGAGATATACAAGTATTTTGGACATTCATTATAAATTTTCTCTTTCCTGTGGTCAGTGCTTTTTCTTTTTTCACATCCCAAGGTAACAAGTAGTTGCTGTTTAAAAATGTTTGCACCAAATATGTGTATATCTCTGAATTAGTGAATACTCAATTTTCTGTGGTCAAAAGAACATATGGATTGCATTAGTCTTGTTAAGAATATTAGAGAAACTGAAGGACTATGTGAATCCTTGTTACGCTTTAGAGCATATGTTCCTGCAATAATACTTGAGAAACCATAAGTGATTTTTTCTCTCTACTGCGATTGCAATGTGGACTTGGAATGCTATTTAAGTACAACTAAACAAAAATTGTTGGCGTTTGCACTAAAAAATAAAAAAGAAACAGTTAAGAAATTAAAGGGATTAATCTTGTATGGATTTCACCTTATTAAGTGTCCATAGACCAAGTCTTACAATTGGACGAGTGACTTGCATGCTACTGCAGATACTGTTACAGAAGAGCAATACACTGGTTAAACTGCCAGATTATAACCATTTTTCAATGCAATATTATCTTAAACATTTCTCCACTTTGTATGCAATTTTCTTATCCTAACTGTTGGTTTATTTTTTTTGAAGTGTCTGCACAGTGGAAACGGTTACCTACTAGTGGTGATCCCCCTCCTGCTCGAGCATATCACACAATGACATGTATTGGTTCACGATATCTATTGTTTGGTGGTTTTGATGGGAAATCAACATTTGGTGATCTATGGTGGTTGGTTCCAGAAGGTACCCGATTTGCTTTTCAATAATATCTTTACTCATCTACTCCTTTTGATTGCTGCTGAGGAGCTCTTTTCCACTTTGGAATTACCATGGGTAAATTAATGAATTATCTTATACTTAAAGTTCATGCTATTTGTGCTACTCTTTTTGGACATTTTTTTTATATTTATAAATTCAACCTATCATTTCTGCTAGATGTGGTCATCTAGCATTCTAAGCAGCACTATGATGCAGTTATCTGCATTCTACACAGAACCATTAATTATATAAAGAAATTAAGGGAGTGTACTGAAGTTACTCATTCTTTTGAAATTTATCGTTTCTTCTAAATTACATCATTTTACTAAGAGTGAGTTTTGGCCTGATGGTAAGATTGCCAATTGCAATTATGACCTGGAGATCACATGCTCAAACCACAGAAATAACCATGCGATGAGTCTGCATGTATCTAATCTTAGGGCTGCAATGCAGGAAGTGTCATTTACTGGAACACCTTTTAATTATGTCATTAACCTGAAGAACCATAAAGATAATTCATATAGTCTGTCACATTTGCATAAAAGAACAGTTCGTCAATTCTTCTGTTGCAGAATGCCAAGTCAGCTAGCTCATGTAGTCATTAACATACTTTCCACTTTTTGCCTGTATTCTAGGTGATCCTTATGCAAAGCGGTTGGCTGCATCTCCACAAAATAGTCTTCCTGAAAATAAGGATTTGGGCATGGCAAAGGATGGTGTCCAATCTGCGTTTAAGGTATCAAGGCAATTTTTACTGCTCTCTCATCACCATTTCTAACAAGTTACCCAGTTGGTCAAGGAGCTCTCTTTTATCTCCTTGTACTTGATAAAACTGACAATTGTCAGTATTTTGACAAATTTACAGATTTCTAAATATTTCGCCAAATATATGATGCAAATACCGGAAGAAAGTGCCTTGAACTTTATGCTTTCAATTAGGTGGCAAACACTTTTTATAAAATGATTTACTTTTCAACATGCATATTTGGTCAAATGGGATCAATTATTTGAGGCTGCAAACATCAAGAAAATTTTGTCAAGTTATTGCATTTTTTTTAGACAATCTATATTCAATTCGAATCTTAAAGTCTGGGGTGAGTCCCTTTCATAATTTTGTTTGAAACTAAAATTTGACATTCACAAACATAACATTGTGAGCAAAGTTTTGAGTTGAAATCAAATTATTGATCATGCAGATTTCCAATTTTTTGTTATTTTGTTGTGCACATATCATGGCAGTTTACCTTTTTCCCTTGAGATATTTCAATGACCCAGCATTTCTTTCCCAGGAAAGCCAAAGGGAAGCATCTGCTGTTGCAGAATTACAAAAGAGATTGGAAATTTCCGTTTCACTCTCAGGTTCTGGGCTTCAAATTGTAGATGAGTTGGAAGATGCAGAACTTCTTGAACTTGCTTCGGGATTTATGGGTGATAGAGTTTCTAGCAATGAACAGGTTTTACATAGTTATTCAAATATGGTTTACTTAATGATGTATCTGTTGTGTATATTCCACTGACAATTTTCTTTGTGATTGAAAAAACAAAAGAAAATTCTGGCACTTCGCGATCACTGGAGGAAGTCTACACCCAGGTCTATACCACTAAAGGAGCTTGGACCCATGCTTCGTGACTACCAACGACTGATTGCTCGCCATCATTTGTAAGGACAATCCTTAACTTGCTATCACTTTTTGCAGTTCACTAATCGGAATCACAAAAGTAATAGGTGTTAATGTGTACTATCATATGTTGAGATCAATTCAATATCAGGTCAAAAAACTTGTTTTTCCCTAGTTGATTTATTCATTCCAATATGTGCTGGCTAAACTATCTTTTATTTTTATCATGACCATCATCCTTTACTGGGGTTGTGTGTGACAGAGCAAAAGGTGGAGCAAATTTACATTCCATGGAGTATGGTTTTCCAGGGAAATTTGCGTATCAGTTTTATCACATGAAAGATGCTTCTCAGGTACGAGGCCTTTAGTGCAACTGTCTCTTGTTTGCCATTTTAGCTCTTATGACAAATTTTGTATGATTTGGACAAACATTATATTTCATAGCTACTGAATAATTTTGGTGGAAAACATCATAATCTTCTCTACGCTCTTACCGCAGAAAACAAATTAGTTCTTACCTGCCCGGTTTGTTTGAAACCCTATAAGAGGGAACAATGTGACTTCATTTGATCTAATATATAGTTGTGATAAAGATTCTGGATAAAAAATTACCTTAAAAGTGGAAATAGATTTTTTGCATACCCAGAAAATGTTGAATTCTTTCTCAATAATGGTAGGTTTTGACTTTAGAATTAAAATGTGGGAGCCCTTTCAGAAGCGATGTTTTTGAAGCCTGAAAGAATTGTCGATTCTCATATGGAACTTTGCCCTTATCTACTTGTCATTGTCATTCTTCACCTTTTTTTTCAACATTTATATTTTTTTTAAAGTCAATTTGTTGTCTGCTTCTCTGCTTTCTCACATGCACTACTCATCATTTGATTTCAGCTACGAATGGATGACATCCCAAAGCTGCTGGGAGAGTACAAACAGTTGCCATGTGATTGAACAGTTTGGCAATCTGCTTTCATTTGAGAAAATTGCTATGTGTTTGCATCTCCTTAATCTGCCTTGAACTGTAAACTGTCCCAAATCTTCTGTAAACAGATTCCAGCGCATGTTGATAAGGATATGCTGTGATTTTCATGTACCATTTTGGATCTATATTTTTCTTTAAATCATGTTTAGTACAGCATCTTTTGACTATTTTATTATTCAGGCATACATTTATCAATACTGTAATGGCATTTTGTCTTTGATAGACAACACTGTAACTAAATATTGAGATTTGCCAGCAAGTGAGAAACATTCCTTATATTATTAAATAAATATACAAAAATGTAGTTTGGTGTTGATTTATTTATTTATTTATTATTATTATAACTTAAAACAATTTATAGCATAAATAATTAAAATAATTTTTATCGTCATTATGATAACCAACCATATTAAAAGCATAATAATAATTTGTAATCTATATAAAATTAAAATTTTAATTTTGGTCATAATAATTATTACAATTTAACCAAATTTGTGACTTAAATCACCTATCATTAAAGAATTTTCACCTATCATTAAAGAATTTTGGTATGTAAATTTATTTTCAATTACTATCATTTAAATAAATTTGTAATCTAAACCATAAAACAACCATTATCACCATTATTATAATTTAAACCATTAAAACACATAATTGTTAGTGGTAACCTAAATAAATTTCATAATTATTATAATTTAATAAAATTTGTAACTTATATCATTTATTTACAACACATATTTATGATTTTATATATATATATAAGGAGGAATTGCCAAATAAATGAATGTCTTTTGAAAAATAAATTAATTCTCTCAACATTTCACTATGACAACTCTCTTAATTTTAAATTATTTGATCATGTTTATTTTATTTATTTATTCTTTTCTTTTATAATGCATTCTTCTATTTATTATAATTATATAAATTTTACAAATATTGAAATACAATTAGTTGCAAAGTATATCTAAATTAGTATCTAATTTTAATAATGTAACTTAAAATAATTAATATTAACCAAGTAATTACTGATGAAAGTGATATTCAATTAATATTTATTTAATAATTAAATATTTTTTTAAAAAAAATTTCCTCAATATTTTTTAATCTTTTGTAATATATTATGTAAATCATAGAAAAATATATATAATGTAACTTAAAATAATAAAAAGGTATGTTTATATATTAAAATAATAAAAAGGTACGTTTATATATAGAAATATAAATGAATTGTATATAACCTATATATAAAATAATTAACAAAGATAATTATAAAATAAAAATATATAAAAAATTATTAGTAGTACGGGTTAAATCTCTACGGAGGGTCATGACCTTTTGGTGGAATTTACAAGTCTCATTTGTCTTTGATATATGTGCTTAAATAATGGAAAAGTCTTTTAGAAATCAGTAATGTAATGGATTCATAAAAAATACATTCAGTTTTTCTCGTTTCTAACAGCAAAAATGATGATGATTAACAAACAACTTGCTATAATTTTAGGCTAATTCCATGGATTACTTTATTCAATGCAAAGGTTACAAATTATTGGAGAAAAGTACTATAAGAAGACAATCCTAATCAGTAAATCAAAAACAACAGAGATATCTAGGGAATGTTTTCTACATTCTTGCTCAGTTCCTCCAGTTTCTTCATCCTCAATCTTTCACTCTCAGTCAACAGCTGGAACAAGAAAATCACAGGGCAAATGGTGAAAAGACAAAAGAAAGATTAAGAAAATAGAAAGAGTACACTATTTCAAAACATACATATAAATACACATGTAGGCATAATCAATGAGGAAGCTAGGAGGCCGAGGAAGTCATGTCCCCCTAACCTCAAAATCACAAAAAACTTTTAGTGTAAAATTATAAAATTTTAGTCATATATTGTATTTTTGCTCCCTTATTTTAGGTGAAAATTTTCATTAAATATATAAAAATTTACTTAATTATATATATCATCTTGATGTAAATTATAATCTAAAAAATTTGACTCTTATAAAAAAATTTCTAACTTCATCACTAAACGTAACTTAACTATAAATATCTATATGATTTGACGATAAATTTAGGTTCGAATCTCTTTCTTTATACTTAAAAAAAAGAAAGGTAATATATATATAATAGATTTTGCTATACAAAATAGCTAATTATTATTATTTTTTAAGAGAAATAGCTAATTATTGAATGAAATATTTGTGGGATGAGTTAGTAAGAGAATAGAGATTTTGACCCTTGAAATGTTAATTATTCAACTAATTAATTGTAGCCTTTTTATATTTCTCATGAAATTCATTTGTATAATAAAGATTTTTCCTACATAATATATATACCTCCATTAATGTGGTAACTAACTGAGTTTTTTCTTTGTTCTTTTCATTGAAAGCTTCCAAAGCTTCTTTATATTCTTTCTCCTGTTGCCAAACATATCAAATTAATAATAATAATAATAATAATAATAATATATAAATAAATAAATAAGTGTGCTTGAAATTGTGAGTTCCAAATGCACCTTCTTCTGGCAGCTCTGTCCCAGTGGCTTAATGTCTCGATTAGCCATGTCAATCTTTTTACGTACAATCCCAACTTCTTTTCTCATTGGATCAGACAGAACTTCAAGCTCCTGATACATAATTAAAACATTAAGAGCATGTTTAGTTGTGAAAAATAATACTAGTTTTTCATAAAAATACTTTAAGAAAATTAGAAAATAGAACTGAGTGTTTAGTTGTAGTAAAACAAGAAAAACATTATTCAATTGCTTCATATTTTCCAAATCTGTGTCAAAAAAATTTTTAAAATTAAAGTATCATGCTTCATAACTATATATACTATATATTAAAAAAAAAAAAAAAAAAAAGCAAAATTAGCAAACAAGAAGCCTAATGATAGAGTCTGAATCAATGGCACTTACTTCCCAAATCTGTGTCAATCGCCTTGTTTCTTCTTCGGCACGACCTAATTGAAGTTCAACTTTCTCTCTAACCTCCAATTTCTTTCTTTCAATCTCTTCTTCTCTAGCTTGAAATGTGGAAATGGCAAATCTTGAAGAGCTCTCTTCTTCTTCATGATTATTATTATTATTATTGAAATTTTCTTCCATTGATAGCCTCCCACTGCTTCCCATGCTTCCCATGCTTTTCATTTTCTATGTTCACTTTCTTTTAAATGCTCTATCTTAGCTTCAACAAGTAAAATCCAAAATTATATTTCTTTTTTATCCTCTAATTATTATTATTATTATTATTATATATTTGCTCTCTTTGTTTTTGCTGTTGCTTGAAAAATCCCCTCTCAAAAGAAGTTGCTTTCTTTTGACTACATTCTAAAGAAAGCAAGAAAATATATATACCATAAAAAAGGTCTCAAAACTGACTTGCTTTCACTTTAAAAAATTACAAAGAAAGCAAAGAGAATATATATATATTCAAACCTATATCTATTGTGCAGATGACATATGCACTTAATATTAAGTTATATCTTGATGTGCACTAATTCAATAATTGAATGTCTATCTTTTATCTAATTATTAAAATTGAATCAATTCAACTTATATTCAAAACTGAATTTATTGTACAGATCACATATGCACTTAACATTAGACTATTTCTTGGTGTGTACTAATTTAATAATTGAATGTCTGTTTTTTATTTAATTATTAAAATTGAATTAATTCTCAATTTGAATTAATCGTTATATTGATATTCGATGAGTGAGATAAAGTGAATTCATTCACTTAAAAAAATATCAAATAAGAAAAAAAAACTTGCATTAAATTGTGCATATTTTAATCAAACTATTTGGTTTAACCTCAATATCATAATTTTTATTTTATTTTTTTTACCTTTTTTTTTTTTTTACATATATGTAACTGTTAAACAATTCAATGAGAAAATACAAAATCATAAAGAGAGGAGATTAGGGTTTCATTAATAATGCATAATAAAAAGGATACAAAAAGAATGAATTAACCTAAATATAAAGAGACTATATAGGCTAAATCAAAGAAACTGAAAAGACTATTCTACCCTTAATAAACAATAAAATAAAATAACCCTATATTTCTTAACAGTAACTTCATTTAAGTAATTTTTGAATTTGACCATTAAATTAACAATTAAACCTTAATTAGTTTTTCTTTTTTAAAAAATTCATGGTTTATTTTTCATTTAAGTAATATTCCTCGGCTGCATGTTTCTAGTTTGAGGTGAATTAATTAATCAGCCTTAGAAAGGTGCTTTAAATTGCTGTACGTTAATTGAATTATGGTACTGTTATATTACACAACTCCTATATATATATTTGCTATAATTGTCGTTGTTAGGCTGTCACATTCCTAGCAACCCATGGCATGGCACACAAGAAATCACTTGATCCAAAAGGAATTGCATGATTTCCGTTAAATTAAGGAAAAAGCAAAAAGTATTGCATGATTAGGTTTCGCGTGACCTGCCAGGATAGACTTGGAATTGGGCCACGCCTACGGGTCTGATTCTAGAAATATATGACCCGAATCCTATCAAGGGTAATCAGAGCTGGTTCTAGATTCGGAATCGGCTGGTTTATTTATTGGTGACAAAAATATAATTTTTAATTTTTTTAAAATTTTTTTACTTTGATTAGGATTTTATTCAGGTCAAAAAGTCAGTCAAACCCGATTTTTTTAGGGAGCATAATACCATATCGAGTCAACTCTAATTCGGACTTGATCATGGTTCAAACTTATCCGGGCTAGGTCGGAACCAACAATCCGCTCATTCACTTATCTGACTATTGGACCAGTGTGTCGATTTCGAGTCTAGTCCGAATCAGCTTCACTCGATTTACAAGTTTACACTAATAAACTATAATAAACTAAAATTTAAGAGGTCAATATTAATTTTTTTCATATATTACCAATGATTTTTTTTTTTTTTTATAACATCAGAATTTAAATGTGGATTATAAAATAAGAATATATCTCATTTTCTCGTAAATTCCTTCTATTCAATTCGAAATTTAAATTCAAGATCTTTCTTCAATCTTTTATTGTTAGAGTGTCCTTAAAGACACAAACAATGAATTTCATTATGAAAAAAGTAAATAATTTCATTTAAGCAAGTGAATCAATAAGTCAAGATCCACTGCTAAAAATAATCCCCTTTAACAGCATGTGGATCATGCTGCTAAAAAAAAAAAAAATTAATTCTAATAAGAATTAACAGCGCTATCACTCAATGTATAAAACTTCCGTAAGTAAAATTTTTTTGTAACACTATCATAAACATTTGACAACATTATTAACTGTATTATTAGCCCTAAAGCTATATTTAATTTTGATGATTGCTAAAACTCACATGAAAACTAGATTACTGTGCTTTAAGCTTATCTAAGTTTTAGGTTAGAAAGTCTTATCTTCTGACAAGTTTGTTTTGTCTTATCTTCTGATAAGTTCCTTGAAGCCTGAGTTTTAGGCTTGTTTTTGCTTTAGCCAGTTGAGTTCCTTCTCTTGTGATATGGAGGGATCCTCGTATGCTCATCAAAGTATTGATGAGTTGTGTGGACCAATTTGTAATAACCTAGATAAAGTATAAAATTTAGAGGCCTAGTTAAGTTATTAATTATTTTATTTGTGATTTCTTTCACATGTTCATTGCATTAAATTGAGATTTAGTTATGAATTAATAGAAAATTATGGATAAAATTGATATTGTTATGATTAGAGAATTACTATTATAGGAATTTTTGAACAAAGAAGAGAATTGATTAAAAAGGAAAATGAAAGTTGTAATTAATTAATCATGAATTATGTGTAGTAAAATTGGTAAGTGTGGAGTATGAGAATATTGGGCTAGAACCCAAAGTGGGGGCTGGCCATATTGTGTATGTAGTGGGAAAAATTATTTTGTTTAAGTTAAAAATTAGTAACAAGAAAGATGGAAATTGACGTGGGTCCCACATCTCTAAAAAGTCAACATTTTGATATAATAATGCAATTTTTTTTAATTGAAAACTTAATTTACCATCATCAATTTTTGATAATTGTCTACATAATTATTTATATTAGACAAATAGTAATATAGCTAATAACTACAACCATTGGATCAAAGTAATAAAATCCTCACCATCCATTTGTGCTGACAATGATATAAAACTAGAAACTTCTTCTTTCTTTCTCATTTTCTCATCTTACAAACCAAAAATTTAAGATACCAACTTCTCTCTACAAAACCCATTCGGCCATCATCAAATTTTCATCCAGAAATCAAGAAGTTTTAAGGTAATTGCTCTAACCAAGCTTGAATTTCAATTCTAGTTAGACTAGGAGTGTGTTGATTGAATAATTGCAATCCTTTTCTTCTTTTCCTTATTGATGGTTCGGCCTATAGACATGTGAAGAGGGTATTATTGCTTTTGTGCCTTGAATATGAGTTTATTATGTTCAATTCATTCTTGTTTATAATGCATTGCAACTCTTTGGCAAAACATTATTATTTATTGATTAATGAGCCAAAATTGAATAATTTATTCTTTATGGCATTTGGCCAATTGAGCCTAATATTGTTTCGGTCTTTTTAATATGACCGTATGATAGGAATTTAAGTTGCTATTATTATATTATCCATTGAATCAATTCATGGATAGAAATGGTATATTGTCATAATGATAAAATGATAAGCAGAATACCCTCTGATGTGGGGCATTACATCGGACATTGTGCACAATGGTAATGGAACCTACGGATAGGGTAAGATTATCTTAACCTTAGCTGGGAAATGTTTAATGACTCCAGTACGTATGACCCGATCAGTTGTACGTGTGACTAGGCATATGGAGTGAGCAAGGCGTAAGCCGCCACTCGATTGATTATGGGGAAAGAGACCGTTTCCGAGAAAGTGAATGAATTCTGCTAAAGATATATTAATTGTTATAAATATGAGATTTGTTCTATAAGAACAATTTTTATTAATATCGTTGTTGTTAAAAAGGAACTATTGTGATTTGTTCAATATTGTTCATTTCATATTATGTACTCACTAAGTTCTGTCTCACTCCTTAGTTATTATTTATTTTTCAGGACCAGTTGATAGGCCAGCAAGGTAAAATTCCAAGTTCTAGCTTTCACTTGGGAGATTGCTCTGCTATTTTGTTTATGGTATGAATGGTTATTCGGAAGTTTTCTCTAGAGCTCCAATGATTTTAAAGGTCTGTAATAATTTTATAATTAGGATGTTATATGCATATGTATGAAATGATATGATATTACAGTCCAAGCACATAAGTATGATATTTCAAACTGTGAAAAATGTAATGGAAAATGGAGTTCAAAAAGGGTGAAGTATATAAATTGTATCAAGTAATGGACTTTTAATCTTAATATGTAAATGGGTAAAGGAAGATTATAATTATGGTTCCGATTCTGGGGTAATGATAACTTGGTAATTTAATGGAAGTTAATTAAGTAATAAGGTGTTCTACGGGTTTAGGTGATCTTAAGTCTCCCTATTCCCTAGGACAGTCATGGCTCAAAGACAGGTCATGACAGGAGGGCAGAAAGTTGCCAATCATTCTGAATGACCATTTGTCTTCTGAGCAAAAAGTTAGACTTATTGAGCTTTTGAAGAAACACAAAGAGGTTATAGCTTCGAAGATATCATATATCAAGGGTATTAGTCCCTCATATTGCACTCATAAGATACTTATGGATGATGAGTTTAAAGCTATAGTGCAACCCCAAAGAAGACTAAACCTGAAGATGAAAGATGTGGTGAAGGCAAAGGTGATTAAGTTACTTGATGCGGGAATCATTTATCCCATTTTAGACAGCCCTTAGGTGAGCCTAATTCAGGTAGTGCCTACGAAAGAAGGGATGACTGTGGTTCCTAATGAAAATAATGAACTCATCCCAACAAAGACGGTTACTGGTTGGCATGTTTGTATCAACTATAGGAAGCTGAACGATGCAACTAGGAAGGATCATTTTCCATTACCCTTCATTGACCAAATGTTGGAGAGGTTATCTGGGCACAAGTATTATTTCTTTTTGGATGGTCTTTCAGGCTACTTCTAAGTTCCTATTGCCCCAGAAGACCAAGAAAAGACAACATTCACCTATCCATATGGAATGTTTGCCTACAAAAGAATGCCATTTGGACTCTGTAATGCACCTGCAACTTTTCAACGGTGCATGATGGCAATCTTCCATGAGCTGATTGAGGATACTGTGGAGGTGTTTATGGATGACTTCTCAGTTTATGGCAACTCATTTGATGGTTGTTTGGAGAATCTTGAGAGGGTGTTGGTGAGATGTGAAGAGACAAACCTTGTGTTGAATTGGGAGAAGTGTCATTTTATGGTTCAAAATGGAATCGTGTTGGGACACAAGATTTCGAGCAAGGGCATTGAGGTAGACGAAGCTAAAGTGGAAACCATTGAGAAGCTACCACCACCCACATTAGTCAAAGCCATTAGAAGTTTCTTGGGGCATGCGGGCTTTTACCGAAGGTTTATAAAAGATTTTTCTAAGATTGCCCGTCCTTTGACAAGACTCCTCGAGAAAGATGTGGATTTTATGTTTGATGAGGAGTGTCTAAAAGATTTCACGATTCTAAAGGAAAAATTGATCCATGCTCCAATCATGGTGGCCCTTGACTGGAATCTACCTTTTGAATTAATATGCGATGCGAGTGATTTCGCAGTTAGGGCAGTTTTGGGTCAAAGGAAGGAGAAGAACTTCCAACCAATTTATTATGCAAACAAGACTTTGAATGAAGCCCAAGCCAATTACACCACCACAGAGAAAGAGTTACTAGCTATAATATTCGCTTTTGACAAGTTTCATTCATACCTGATCTTGTCAAAAGTGATAGTCTATACAGACCATTCGGCTTTACGGTACTTATTTGCAAAAACTAATACAAAGCCAAGGTTGATTTGGTGGGTTTTGTTGCTGCAAGAGTTTTATTTGGAGATTCAAGACAAAAAGGGAGCTGAAAATCTTGCAGTGGATCATCTTTCTCGCCTGGAGAACCCCAACCTGGAGAGACTTGAAGAGGGGGACATCGATGATCATTTCCCTAACAAGCAGCTGTATGCCATGGTAGGTATGGTAAGTGATTATAACTTTGAATTACCTTGGTTTACTGATTTTGCTAATTATTTAGCTGTGAGGGAACTCTAAGAGGGGTTAACTTCTCAAGAAAAGAAGAAATTTTTTTCTGATCTCAAGTACTACTTTTGGGAGGATCCCTATTTATTTAAGTTGTGTAGTGACCGGATGATCCAGCGTTGCGTGGCCTGGCCTGAAACCATGAATATTCTTAGCCATTGCCACACCGGACCAGCTGGTGGACATATGGGAGCCATTAGAACTACCCAAAAAGATTTAGAATCTGAATTCTACTGGCCCACTTTGTTTAAGGATAGCTATAATTTTGTACAACAGTGTGATCATTGCCAAAGGACTGAAAACATCTCGTCTCGTGATGAAATATCCCAAAATGGAATTTTAGTTTTTGAATTTTTTGATGTGTGGGGTATTGATTTCATGGGGTCGTTTCCCAACTCTTTCGGTAACAAATATATTCTTGTAGCTATTGATTATATGTCTAAATGGCCCGAGACTCAAGCCCTAGCAAAGAATGATGTTAGGGTAGTTATTAAGTTTCTTAAGAAATTGTTTTCTCGATTTTGTACACCAAAAGCTATTATAAGTGATAGGGGTACCCACTTTTGTAATGCTCAGCTTGAGAAGGTTTTCAAAAAGCTAGGCTTTACTCATAAGTTGGCTACCCCTTATCACCCTTAAACTAATGGCCAGGTCGAGAACACAAATAGGGAGCTCAAGAGAATTCTTTAGAAGATTGTAGAGCGATCCCGAAAGCATTGGTCTGAGAAATTGGACAATGCTCTGTGGGCTTTTAGGACGACATTTAAAACTCCCTTGGGTACTACGCCATTCAGGCTAGTGTATGGCAAAGCTTGCCATTTACCTGTTGAGATAGAACATAATACTTATTAGGCTATAAAACAGATTAATCTTGATCTAGCTAGTACAGGTGAGAAGAAGAAATTGTAAATCAATGAACTAGTGGAGTGGTGATTGCAGGCTTATGACAATGCAAGGATGTATAAGGAAAGAACCAAGAGATGGAACGATGCTCGGATTAAGCAAAGGAAAGAGTTTCAAGCTGGAGATCAAGTATTACTTTACAATTCTAGGCTTCGACTTTTTCCAGGTAAGTTGAAATCTCATTGGTCTGGTCTTTTTACTGTTAAGGAAGCCTTTTTCTATAGAACAGTTGAGTTAACTCATCCTAAGAAGGGTGATTTTATGGTAAATAGGCAAAGGCTCAAGTTATATTTAGGGGGAGAATTGAATGAAGTGATGGAGATTGAGTATCTCCAAGACTTGGGGTGAAAAAGAAAATCACCGTCTAGCTAAGACGACGTTAAAGAAGCGCTGGGTGGGAGGTAACCCACCGTTTTAAGTGTTTTAAGTGTTTTTCTTTCATTTTGTTTGTTTCTTTTCGAATGGGGATAATGCACTTGTGGTTGAGTGTTTTTGCAGGTCAAATATGATGAACATTGGCTAAAGTGTGATGAAGAAAGCTTGACCCACGCCCTGACTCAACGCCTCTGGGCTTGGGTGTGGTATAAGGAGAATAAAAAATTTTGGAGTTCTAGAAACGACCTATGACCTAAGTCACAGACGTGGGATAAGGTTTGAAAAATAATTGTGAAACTCTAGTAGCTTTCCACGGTGTGACCCACCCTCGTGACTCACCCAGTGGGTTAAGGGACATTTTTACACAAAAGAGATAGTAACTTCCCACGGTCTGACCCACCATCGTGACTCAGCCCTTGGAATTAAATACAAATTTTAGGGCAATATCCAGTAGCGTCCCACGGTGTGACCCACCTCCGTGACTCACCCTATGGGAGCGTTTATTTATTTAAATTGCGCTTTCTTCTGCACGCACTCTCACAACTCCATTCTTCCAATTCTCTCAAATCCCTACCATCTCCCTCACTCAACATCACACACAAACACTCTCTACCCCTTATATTGAGCATCAAGGAACGATTTCAAGTTTTTATTTTGCATTGTTCTTGAATTTCTTCACTAATTTTTGCAGAAATTCCTTCAACAGGTTTGATTTCATTTTTTCTCTCTCTTTCGATTTTCTCTTTGGTTTTCCATTATACATTTGAATGCTTATGAGATTTAATCAAGGGGATGTTTTGGGTTGCTAGAAAGCATGATTTTGGTTTCAATTTTGGATTATGCTTAATTTGGTAATTGTTTGAGAGTCTACCCAATGCATATTATCTTTGAGCTTAATGATGGGTAATTGAGTGTTTTTGAGATTAGCCACTCTATTTTGCAATGGGCTTTAATTAATTCCATATACGGTGGTTTGAATTTATTGAATATCTATTGAAGTTGAACTTTGGGCTTAGTTGTTTTGAATTTGTTGAACACAAAGGTGTTTGGGATCATTGCTTAACTGTTTGGATACCCAATTTTTCTATCGTTATAATGTTGCATTGTTGGTTTCGCTAATTGGCTATATTGTTTGGTTCTTTTGCCTTGGTTTAGGTGGCTTGGTTTTGTTGTTTTGCAGATAATGGGTCCCCGAAAGCAACCGACACCCATAAGGACTGGCAAACTTCCCACTAAAAGAGCAAAAGGTGAGGGTAGTTCTTGCCACCCACCACCTGCAGCTGCCTTGGATACCACGTTTATCGCTGCTCACCCATGCGTTCAGTTTATGGGTAAGGAATCTCGGGCTAGATTCGAGCAGTTGGCTAACAAAGATTTTGAGCCAACACGCACACTTGATTGGGGAACTATGGAGACTGCTAGTTTAGCAGCGGATATTCGGACACTAATCAATCAACTAGGTTGGGCACAATTATTTGAGATTTCGAAGCCAGCATACCGGGAGTTAACCTTGAAATTTTATTATTCTCTATGGTTTAACAAGAAAATCATTCGAGTGAGCAAGTCATCGCTAAAATTTAGATTGGGTTTGAAGGATTTCCATCTGATCATCAATGACATTACGAACGTCTTGGGGTTATATCAACCATCGGACCTTAACACGAATGTTTACAAGGGTGCTAATGTCGATTTTGCTAATGATGAGATCCCCAAAATAGTTTGGCAGAAATTTACTCCGGAGGCAGCTGAGTATGATCCGGCAATGTCCAAGGCCTCTAATTTTCAAACTTTTCCTCTTCGGGTAGTGCATAATCTTTTGTCATACACCATATGTGCTCGCCGGGACAGCACCAATGTGTTTACTAAGCAGGATTTGTTCTTTTTGATGTGTATGGTGAAAAACCTTTGGTGTAATGTTGCTCATGCCTTGGTTTTTTTCTTCTATGAACAGTCCAAGAAGGGCCCTAAAGGGGTGTTATTTGGGGGCATGTACTTCACTAGATTGGCTTAAGGCTTGGGAGTATTTAAGGGTCTTCCTACTATGACGCTAGATGGTTTGCCAAAGCATATAGGCATGACCACATTAATAAGGATGGATCCTCGAAAGATTTTCATGCTAGTTAATGTTACCTTTACCCCTCCAGCACCGGCAGCTGACATTCCTCCTACCTCCGCTCCTCCGCCAGTTTATTCTGATGCTAAACCATCTTCTTTCGCTGGGCATTCTGTCCCTCTATTCTATTATGATCCTTCTTTTAGAGATTTGGGCCACATTTTAGGTGAGGCGGAGGAGGGTGATCGGAAGCCGACAGAATTTGAGCGTCAGATATGTCACCTCGAGAGTAAGATGGGTCGCCTCGAGGTTTAGCAGAATAAGCTCTTGGCCACCCAGTATAATATGATGGATTTGATGGGACAACATTAATCCGCACTTAAGTTTGAGGTGCGACAGAGAACATGGCTCCAACAATATATGATGGATTTTTGGAGTACTCAGGGGTTTCAGCCATCTCAACTGCCCCCACAGCAGCCACAGCCACCACAGGATCCAGTTGATGTTGATGAGGACATTGATGATGTGGAGGACTAGTTCCTTCTCTCTTTTCCTTTTTCTTATTCACTTTTTTTTTTTTTGGATTATTGTCCTCTATATTTATTTTGCTTTTGTTTTGCTTTATTCTATTCTCTTTGTTTTTATGGATCTTCTATTAGCAATCTTCTGGTATGTGATGACATGGCATGGATATTGGACTAGTATTCCTACATTATGAATATTGGCAATGACAGGGCAGTACTTCTTCCTTTCTCTTTTTCTTATTTTCTTTCTAACACATTCTGGACAATGTGCTATTTAAGTGTGGGGGAGGGGTGTTCATTTATTTGTTTATTTATTCATTCTTTTATTTGCCCTATTTTGCTTTAAGCTAGTTAAATTGTAATAATGGTGTGAATGAAATTGACCCTCTCTAGTTCAAAATTAATGTTTCTTTTTTGTTTATGGCAAGAACGTATGATGTTTGGCTCGTTTGACTTAATTTCTTGTTAAGGATTGAAAGTGGCAATCATAATTAGGAATTTCAGATGACTTATTTTGTGGGCTTGGAGCTTAAAACCTTAATTATGTCTTTGAACATCAATTTATTCCATTAGTTACTTGATTTGAGCTTAGTTAGAAATATTTATTATCCTAGGTGTCTTGCCTATTTCATAAAAATAAAAAATAAAAAAAGAAATTGTGCACATTAAGGAGCTTTGAACATTTTTCCCATATTCCGTTGTTCTTGATTCTTTTAATCAAAAGGGTTGAGATTATGAATGATGCTAGTAGCACAACCTTAATATTAATATAATATATTTATTTATTTATAATTAGATAAGCATATGGATTCAAGAAATTCATAATTCATAGTTTAAATTAAAAAGGAAAGTGATGTGAATTGCAAAAAATAAGGAATTTTGAAAACAAAAAAGGAAAATAAAGTGGCCAACACTTCTAGTTTTTTCCAACAACCTGACCCTTCAACTGCCTCTTTCTCATCTCTTTCGAGTTGTTTTGTCTTCACACTTCTCTTTACGTGACCTGTCTTTTCTTTCTTCTCCTCCTCGAGTCCCTCTTTCTATGTGCTGCAAACCCAACTCCAATATCCTAGGTACTCCACAGTCCCAAAAATCATTCTTTCATATCAACATCCAAATCTTTCCTTC
>CATKHJ010796796.1:0-14953 GCA_949750685.1 Vernicia montana | reverse complement strand
TTGTATGGTTAATCAATTCCATTGTTCATAACATTCATGATAGACTAGGGGGATTCATATCTAGATAGCTTTATTCTTATTTATATCTTTCAATCTTCTCACCTTTTAGTTTAGTTTTAGTTTTAGTTTATTATCCTAAATCTTTAATTCACTAAACAATAGTCGAAGTTTGAGCTAGTACTTATAAACATTCCTCGTGGGAAACGATAATTTACTCATCATTTTATTACTTGATAATGACCTGTGCACTTGCAGTTGTTAGTGTGTGTTTCGGCACATCAATTATGAATAGTGCTAGTAGCCATTTGAGTGTGTGATTCCAGCTGAGTAATCGGAGGCCGGCACCACAATTGTTTGTATTCACCTAAAAAGGCTGTGATGACAATTCAAACAAGTCGGGCTCCTTAGTTAATTGAAAAGAAATCATGAAAATGAAATGCATGATCAAATTATTAAATTGAATGAAAAGTTAAGGGATTAATCAGGCACCTAAGAGAAAAATCTTTATTATTCTACTTTACTTAAACTTTTGTCTCTGTGGAATTATTTGCTCAAACTTGTAACTTTAGAATTTAGGTTTCAGGTTTTTAAGATTTGTTTTAGAGATTTCTTGATTTGGCTATCATGTTTGAGAATTGGCACTTAATTGAGGATGTCGAGCCTTGCTGATTACAGGTTATTATCAGTCTTTTTAAATTTCTTTGACTAGAGAGGATAGGTTTTATTTCTTACTGTTGTTACTATTTAATTTGCTTGAGGATAAGCAAATACTCAAGTTGGGGGAATTTGATAAGTGCTTAATTGACTATATTTTACCCTTTGTTCTTAATGTATTTTATCCTTGAATTGAGTTTGATTTGTTTGTTTAGTGTTTTTCTTGTATTCTTTTATGTTTTAGGTGCCATGGATCAATCTTTCAAAAACTACGAAACCAAGAAGCGAAAATGGAAGAAAACGGGCAAAGAATAAAAAAATCTAGTAGCCTACACGCCCAAGAATAAGCCTTTATTCCTGGGCGTGTACCTGCCCCTGTACAGGATGAATTTTAGAGAAAAGGTAGCAGCTTACATGCCCAGGTACAAGGGCGTGTACCTAGGTGTGTAGACAAGAGTTTAAGCCTTTAAAAGGCGTTTTGAAGAGAAAGAAAGGGAGCTTTTGGGGATGGTTTTTTAAACCCTAGCCGCCCTTGGTTCGTAGATAGTTTAGGACTTTTATTTTCGAGAGATTGAAGTGTAAATCAAGATTAAAGATCCATTTTGTATAGATTTGAAGTAGAAATCAAGGATTGAAGGGAGGATTTCTTCAACATCATTCATAAATGGTTTAGGATTCCTTATTTCTTCTTTCTTTTATTTATTATCTTTCAATTCTATTATGAACTAATTGTTTTCTATATAGATATTGATAAACCCTAGTTCTTGATTGTATGGATTGAATAATATAAGATTTGATTAATTCATCTCTGATTATCTTATTTCTACGATTAATCTTATTATTCTAATTGGCAATTTCTAGCTTGTTGATTAGATATTGTTTCTATGTTAAATGAGTAGAGATACCTTAATATGGATTGATCACTCATAGGGATTGAGAGTTGCTTGGGGAACTAGAGATAGGCCTACAAAACTCTTTGGTATTTTGTTCCTGGTTCTTAATGCATGAACTATTTGATTGTATTTGAAAAGAGATTCCTTATGCTTTACCTAGGGATTAGGGATTAAATCGCTCGAGAGAGGTTTTAATCTAAATTAGTGGAACGCCAATTCAATGCATTGTTTGGTTAATTGATTCCATTATTCATGACATTTATGAAAGGCTAGGGGTATTCATATCTAGACAGCTTTATACTTGTTTATATCTATCAATTTTCTCATGTTTTAATTTAGTTTTAGTTTTAATTACCTTGATTGATTGTTCACTAGACAATAGTTGAAGTTTTCACTAGTACTTATAAACATTCCTCGTGGGAAACGATACTCACTCATCACTTTATTACTTGATAACGACCTTTGCACTTGCAGTTTGTTAGTGTGCATTTTGGCACATCAGAACGTATGTTCAATACCAACCAGAAGAGGGGATGGGAGCCAAATAAGACATTCTTATTCAAATCCTTTAATTATTCAAATAGTGGTAGCCAATTTCCTAGTAAAGAGAGTGCTCGTCGATAATGGCAGTTCGGTAAACCTGCTCACAACTGAAGCATATGCCAAAATGGGACTGAAAGAAAGTGATTTAGAGGATATCAGAAACCCAATCCACATTCTCGATGGAACGAAAATACCATTAGTTGGGATTGCAAGGTTACCTGTAACAGTGGGTTTTACCCCAGAATGTGTAACAGTAATGGCAAATTTTGTAGTAGTGAGACTACCACTAAGTTATCTCATTGTGATGGGAAAGCCTCTCATATATGACTTAGATACTTCGACCAATATCATACAAATAAGGATGACCGTCCCCAAACCAGATGGGGGAGAAATATGTGTCTATAGGACACAAGACTGAAGGGAGCTAGAAAGAAAGAAATAAAGGAAAGAACCCATCTCGCATCCATTAGAAAAGGTCGCCCTGGTCGAACCAGCACATAGAATTCCAAAACAGAGGACTGAACCAATAGAAAAATTAGAGAAAATTCACATAGGAGGAGAGGGATCAAAAAAATATGTATTAATCAACTCATTCCTAAAGAGCGAACAGAAGGATTGGGCCTACTAATTTCTAGCAGATCGTTTATCCAGCTTTGCATGGTCTTCAACTGACATAAAAGGGATAGATCCATACATCATCACTCACCGTCTCAATGTCAATCCCTCATATAGACCGATCAGACAGAGGAAATGATGCTTCAGTCCGAAAAGACAAGCTGTGATAGACGAAGAAGTTGATAAGCTAATGAAAGCTAGATTCATCAGGGAAGTGCAATATCCAGACTGGCTCGCTAACGTGGTATTAGTAAAAAAGTCAAATGGGACTTATAGAATGTGCATAGATTTCACAGATCTAAATAAAACTTGTCTAAAGGATTCTTTTCCCTTACTTATGATTGACAAATTGGTAGATTCTACAGCTGGATATGGATACCTATCTTCTTTAGATGCAAAATAAAGGTATCATCAAATCAAGATGTGTCCAACTGACGAAGAGAAGACTTCGTTCATAATTGAAAAAGGGACCTATTGTTACGTCTTTATGCCTTTTGGTTTAAAGAATACAGGAGCAACTTATCAAAGACTGGTAAACAAAATGTTTAAAAACCAGTTAGGGAAAAACCTAGAGGCGTATGTAGACGACATGATAGTCAAAAGCAGAAGCTTTGAAGAGCATCTCAGGGATCTGGACGAGGTAATTAGGGTTATGGATGAGTATGATATGAAGCTGAATCCTTAAAAATGCGCCTTTTTTATACAAGGAGGCAAGTTTCTAAGATATATGGTGAGTGAAAAAGGAATTGAACCAAACCCTGACAAAGTACAAGCAATATTGGATATGGCAACACCTCGCAATATAAAAGAAGTACAGAAGCTAATAAGATGAATAGTTGCTCTAAGTCGATTCTTGTCTAAATCACCTGAAAAGTATCTTTCTTTCTTCAAAAAAACTGAGGAAGGCTACTACTTTTGAGTGGACCGAAGACTGCCAACATTCATTTAACGAACTGAAAAAGTTTCTCAGCTCGGAACAAGTGCTGAGTCGACCCTTACCAAGAGAAGAAGTGCACATCTATTTATCCACTTCAGAGCAAGCTATAAGCTCGGTTCTAGTCAGAGAAGAGGGATCAATACAGAGACCAATATACTACTTTAGCAAAGTCCTACATGAGGCCAAATTGAACTACTCGCCCATAGAAAAGATAGCATATGCCTTGGTATTATCAAATAGAAAATTCAAAATTGATTTGCAAGCACACCAAAACATAGTGGTAACTGACCAACCCCTACAGAAGACACTGTATAAGCTGGAAACTTCAGGGTGAATGTTGTGTTGGTTGGTTGAGTTAGGACAGCATGGGTTACAGTACTGAGCAAGGTCAGCCATTAAAGCACAAGCACTAGTAGATTTTATATATGAATGTTCCTTCGATACCGAAGACCCAGAAATCGAAGCAGGGGTAGGCACAAGAAAATTAGACCCAAAGGAACATAATGATAAAGATGAGCTAAGCTAGGAGCTATTTGTTGATGGGGCTAGTAGTAAAAAAGGAAGTGGCCTCGAAATATTCCTAAAAAGCGAACAAGGGTTTACACTAGAATATGCCCTAAAACTTGGATTTAAGGCAACTAATAATATTGCTGAATATGAAGTAATAATCCAAGGATTGTTGTTCGCAGATTACCTTCGTTTGGCAACACTCAAAGTCCACAGTGATTCCCAACTTGTTATTAGACACATAGAGAAGGAATTCGAAGCCAAGGAGCCCACCATGATCAAATACCTACAAAAAACCAAAGAGATAATCCAAAGGATGAAGGATAGGGGATTCAAGCTGCAGTTTTGCAAAATCCCAAGAGATAGGAATAACAGGCTGATGGCCTTTCCAAACTTGCAGCTATTCACCCAACCGAACTTCTCCAGAAAATCTTCATAGGGACTTTGGGACATCAGAGTAAACAAAAAGGAGAAGAGGTAATGGAATTAAATGAGGAACCCACATGGCTTGACCCAATTAAAGCTTACTTCGAGAGAGGAGAATTAACACAAGACCTAAAAGAAGCCAAAAAAGTAAAACACCAAAGTGCTCACTTTTCTCTTCACAATGATATACTCTATAAACGAGCTTACTCACTCCCATGGCTGAGGTGCCTGAAGCCGAGCAAAGCTAAATATGTCTTACGAGAGATACATGAGGGAAGCTGTGGGATGCACGTCGGTAGAAAAAGCACTAGCCGCCAAAGCAGTTCGAAAAGGATACTTATGGCCCAAGATGAAGGAGGAAGCTATCACCTTCGTCAGAAAATGCCCCTCTTGTCAAAAGTTTGAACGAGGAAGACATGTCCCTACAGCAGAACAGATACCAATTACTACCCCATGGCCTTTTGCAAAATAGGGAATAGACATAGTGGGACCCTTCCCAATAGCCTCGGGACAAAGAAAATTCCTCATTGTAGCAGTCGAGTATTTCACCAAGTGGGTAGAAGCAGAACCGCTTGCAACAATCACAACTGAAAAGGTGATCAGCTTTTTATGGAGAAGCATTGTTTGTAGGTTCGGAATACCCTATCAGCTCGTCAGCGATAATAGAAAGCAGATTGACAATGCCAAAATATGGGCCTTCTATTCAGGACTTAATATAAAACAACACTTCTCCTCAGTAGCCCATCCTCAGTCGAATGGATAGACCGAAGTGACCAATCGAACAATTCTACAAGGATTAAAAAGAAGGCTAGATTCGTACGGGCGAGGCTGGGTAGATGAGCTTCATCATGTTCTGTGGGCATACAGAACTACTCCAAGACAATCCATAGGGGAGACCCCTTTTAGTCTAATGTACGGTAGTGAGGCCATTATTCTAGTTAACATTGGTTTGCCCAGTGGAAGGATACACTTCACCAATTGTGAAAGCAACAATGAAGCATGAACACTGGACCTCGATCTCTTGGAAGAACTCAGAGAAAAAGCCAATATTAGGATGGCTTCCTATAAATAGCGAGTTGCTAGTTATTTTAATCATAAAGTAAAAGATCAAAGTTTCAAAGAAGGAGAACTAGTCATGAGGAATTTAGAAGTCACAGTCAAAAGAGAAAGAACAGGCAAGCTAGCACCATAATGGGAAGGACCCTTCAAAATTAGGAAAGTGATAATATCAGCTACTTATAAACTTGTAACAATGCGAGATGTTGAAGTTCCACACACTTGAAATATTCAAAATCTGAAAAAGTTCTATCAATAAAATTATTCCTTCTTCCAAAAATTAAAATTCAATAAGTACTGAAAATCGAAGATAAGAGCACCTAAAGACAGTTCTCTATTGAGAGAGTGAAAGACTTAGGAAAGGTTAGGCGAAAGTTCGCGAGACAGCTCTCTGTTGAGAGGGTGAAAGACCTAGGAAAGGCTAGGTGAAAGTCCACGATGCAGAAAGACCTAGGAAAGGCTAGGTGAAAGTCCGCGAGGCACCCCTCTGTTGAGAGGGTGAAAGACCCAAAAAAAGCTAAGATAGCGAGACAGTTCTCTGTTAAGAGAAATGAAGTATCCAGTCTCAAACAAAGTCGATAAACACTAAGTGGCTCTTTGAGAGAAAACAATAATCCTTGCTCGACAAAAAAAAAAGTTTCTACGAAGGAAATAAAAAGCCAAGGAAAAAGACTCAACAAACGAACATAAGGTAATTCTCTGTTGAGAGAGCAGTAACCTTAGATCGACATTTTTACTATTAAGGAAACAAACAAGTCAAATACTAAAGCATGAAGAAATAAAGGAACTGTCTAGTTCAATGACAATAAAGAAGAGACTAAGTACATTTCAAGAGAATAAATCAAGCTACATAAACATAAATGAACAAGAGTGGAGAAAGAAAAATATAAACTTGTATTAATTGTTAAATTAATTACAAAACAAGATCATAAAAAAAAAAGGAAAGAAAAAGATTATGAAGCAGGGGGCTGCTGTTGAGAGCTCGGAGCAGTAGGAGGAGTTAAAGAAGAAGCAGGATGAATTGAGCTTGACGAAGCAGGGGACGAGGACGAACTAGATGGAACGAATACCCATTTCGGAATATGAGCTAAGACCTCAGGAAACTTGGCCGCACAAGCATCAATAGTCATATTATAGCAGTTTATGGCCCTCACTCCCAAATCCAAAGCCAAACAATGCTTGCACTCAGAAGAATTCAAGAAATCCTAGACGATCATGGCTTTCTCTTACTGAGCCTTCTTGCGAAGGCACTCAGAACTCTGGAGTTTGACTTTAAGGTCGTCAATTTATTTTTCTGCAACCTCAAAGTTTTTCATCAGCTCGGGGGTGTCTTTTGCTTGCTCTTTCAGATCAGACGTTTCATCCTTCAATTGTTCAGCTTCGAATCTAAGCTCTTTTATGACTTTTTGATGATCCAGAAGATCTGAATCTTTAATTTTAACTTGAGCTTTAAGATCCGTCAACTTGGCATTTAAGTTCGCTGATAGCCGTTCCAATTCTTCAGATTTCTGAGTAAAAAGGCCTTTGAAATGATCTTTTTCACCAGCTAAATTATTTGTCTCAGAGTGCAAGGCCTATAGCTCAGATAAAGCCACTTGCTTCTTTCTTTCTTCCTTCAGGGAAGTTTGCATGGAAGCAATCTCGAAGTTCAGCTTATCTTTCATCTATTGACTTGAAGAATGAAGAGTTGAAAGGGCATAATTTTGTTTATTTATTATGTCTTGATTAGAAGAAAAAGAGCGTCGAACCACTAATCTATAATGAGAAAACTCGTTCAACTTTTCTCCAAACTTTTTATTGAGCCTCGTCAGCTAAAAAGCAAAACGAAAGTGATATCAGGATATAAAAAATAAAAAAAATAAAAAAGAGAGAGAGAGAGAGAGAAGAAGAAGAGATGAAAAAGACATACCTCATCTAGAGTTAACTCAGAATCCAACAAGAGCTATTTAGGAAAAACAAACTATAAAATCAAAAGGGCTTTAAGCTCAGTTCGTCCAAGAGCAGATGAAGTGCTCTTATTTAAGATTTCACCTCGAGGTGATAAAGACACAGGATCAGATCGAGGGACAGATTCCCTTGTAACATTTCCACCAGCCTCAGGTCCCAAGGCGACCTCAGTTTCTACATTATCAGGGATTTTATCCAATACGGGATCCCTTATAGTCACCACATCTCCCCTTCTTCCCTAGCGGCCACCGAAGCAGGCCCTGCATCATTTGCAACAGCTTCAAAAAGTAGATCGGGGTCGGAGATGGGAGTTGCAGAAGAAGGAACGAAGTTATCAGTTTGCTCCATTTGATCCATTAAATCTTTTATGGAGACAGTTTGAAAAGGAAGGACTGTAGGAGTTGATGCGGTTGCTCGGTCTGAATTCTCAATTATTGGAAGAAAAGAGCAAAAAGTTAGTAGGAAACAGAAGGATAGTACATAAGCAAAAAAATAGATAAAACAAAACCTGCTAAATTGAAGAGATCGTCATAGCAGAATGCTCGAGAAGACTCATTGCGAACAAAATACATACCTAGGTCAGGTTTCGGATTATCAGTAATAGAAGGTTCACCAACAAGGGTGGTCTCAAAACGTATGACCTCATTAACAATTTGGTGAGGAGGAACATTTTCTCGAATTCGCTCAACTATTACATCAATAATGTCACTATTGACAAGTTGATTTCTGAAAGGATCGAAAGTAGTCTGCTTAGAAGAAGAAGAAGAATCACCTGCATTTTTATGGACGAGTTCGGAAATAAGAAGTCCGTCCTCGCCATTACTAGAAACCAAAACAGTAACAGGCGGATCTTATGGTAGAATGGTCACAAGAACTAAAGTTGGCTCAGTAAGTGGAGCAACCTCATCCACGAGTCTAGTTGCCAAAGAAGTCTCAACTACTGACTCAGCAACCGAGGTAGCCTCAATAATTGGGTGAGTTATAGAGGAACGAACATTCGCCGCTTTCACCAATCTTCTTTTCTTCCTAGGAGCAAGCTTGACCGGGGAAGAGGATACTTTTCTTTTCTCCCCAGTAGATGACTCCTCACCGTAGTCAATAGCATTGGCAGATCAAAGCTCCACAATTCGCTCCACTAAAATAGGAAGGAAGGCAGCTTCGTTGTAAGGCAAAGGGGTAAGGCCCCTCGACAAATCATGAATCTTCTTATATGTGTTATCTTTATTGGTGAGCCAAAATACAAAGCAAGAAGGTAAAATTATTAAAGATAAATCCAAGAAGGAAAAGACGAGGTTAGGAAAAGGTGAAAACTCACACCTAATCTCCTTAATGATGAGATGCATAATCTTACCTCGAGTATCCTTAATATGAGAAGCAAAGTCAAGCTTTCCCATGTCATAAGAACAGTAGTCCTTTATAAGGGTTTCCATTACAATAATTTCTTCAAGCACAAGATTCATAAGGATATCCGAGAGACCATAAACACTAGGAACTTGGACAGCACCTCGGAAGCCAAAGCCTTCTCCACCTCGGAACTGTTCTTTAATCACTATTATGGCAAATTTAGTATGCTAGTTGTTTACTTTGTTGGGTTTATTCACAAAGAGGTTTCGCCCTGGTTTTGAACCGGTGTACCACATTCGCCTATCGCCTAAGTGAATGAATTTGAAGAAGCATTAGAACATCCTCGCCGTGGGGCGAAGTCCTAAGGGTTTACAAACCACTTCGAATTGATGCAAGTCTTGGATTGAGTTTGGTGAAAGCATTATGGGGTCAATACAAACGTAATTAAAGCATTTCCACTAAGAAAGGTGATGGAGGAAATCTCAAACCCACTTTGAATTGATGATAAAAGAAGATAATATGATCATTACTCTTGGCCATCTCGACAGGATTGGGAAAGTTGGGGTTAATAAAAATCCTATCAGAAGATTTGGGTAAATCAACTGCGAATTTTTCCTGATCTTCTAAATTCTCAATAAACCCACTCATATCTGAGTTCTTCAAAATCGAGGCAACATCCCCCCAAGCATTTTCCAAATCAGTTTTAATATTCTGATAGGAATTTTCGTCCTTCGTTGGAGCCATTACAATGTGAGAATAGAAGAAAATAAAGAGAAATGGGAGTGACAAAAACTGAGAAAGTTAGGAGAAGAAAAAAACTCTGGAAAATTTGAAAATACAAGAAGTTTCAAAGAGTGGAGAAGAAAGGGTTTAAAAAAGAAATAAAATCCTAGAAAAATACACTGAGCAATCATTTCAAAAACAGAAGAGGCGGCAAAGATGAAGTACGACTCTATGACTTCAGGGCCTCGATCGTGCCACCTGTACAAAGGATGCTTCAGCATTAAATGACTGAATTTTGACAGGCGCGAAAAGATATACCTTTGACTTTCGAGATTCTTAAATAAAAATAAGGGTTTCGAACTAAAGTGAACAAGTACTAAGTAGAATAAGCCAGTTCGTCAAAATATTAAATTGAAAAGCCAAATTGTTTCTACCAAAGTACACAGGAATTCTTACTTAGCTGAAATAGGAGGGCCACTGATAAGGGATAAAATATATCGAACTGGGTCATATAGTAAGATGGGCTTGGCCCAATCCAATATACTTATAAGCCCCAAATAATAATGAGAGAAAGTCAAACAAAGGCCATCTAGTTCATTTCCAAGTAGGAAGCTGATAACATGCAAATTGCCATCCTAATCCAAACCAATCAAAGAAATCCGTACACAACTCATGTAAGGATCTATCTCCTATAAATACCTCAAAGATCAAACCTGCAGAGGTACGAGAAACATTCACTTACACAAGCAATACACAACATTGTCTTTAGTCTTCTAAATTGAGTCAATTCACTAACTTAACCGTCGGAGTGGCTTTACTAGGCACCCTGCCTAGCCCACCTCACTCTTGTTTCTTCTTACAGGTCATACCAACTTAGATTGAATTCGAGCAAGGTTGAATGATTCCACCTCGGTCGAAATTAGCTTCATCAGTAATGATTAGTTTAAAAACATAAAGAATGTCGTTGAAAGAATTGTATTCAATAGAAAATGCAAAGATGTAATTCACTATTAGGAATAATGATAGTTGTGATAAAAATGGAAAGATTGATAAAGAGGAAATGAGGAAACCATTCACAGTATAAGATGAAAGGATGCATTTGGTAGACTGAAAGAAATATAATTAGAAGAGAACAATTGATCTAAATAAATAAATAAATGTATGGGAATATAAAGGATAAATTGAATCTAATTACAGGAAGTACTATACATATTTGAAAAATGTAAGTAGAAGATTGAGTAAGAGGTATGATTTGAATGTTAATAAACTCTATAATTTGAATAAAAAAAGTAAAGACCAGAATATTAACGTCTTAGTACACCAAAGAATTTTAACCGATCGAGTGAAATTGCACTTCCTCCATTATGCTTGTTAAAGCAAATTGGGTTGTAAGAGTAATAAGGGAAATGATTACCCTCTTTATGACACTAAGTTTGTCCTTAATATTATCACAACGATGGAATTAAGTAGTAAGATTAATTTAATAGAACCAAAGTATGAGATAGAAAGAGAAGAGAAGAAACAAAAGCTAAAAGTATGAGTAAGGGAGAAGTACGAGGAACATTTAAAGATAATGCTATAAATGAAAAAGAGAATATAAGTTATATGCCAATTTCATTGAAGTATGAATTCTGACTAAAGTATAAGTGTTTCCTTGGTTCTATAAAAGATATGCGAGCGGATTATAGAAGGAGCGAAGAATTACAATTACCTTAAGATTGAAGAAGAAGAATAAAAGTGACAATAAAGGATTAAAAAATGTGGAAAAAAAAGTAGTGTGAACTAAGGGTAAATTATATATAATATTAAAGATGTGTACAGTGGGGGAAATTGTGACTATGAGTTAAATATGATAAAAAGGATAATTAGGAGTTTAAAAGTATATGTTATGTGTGATTAATTATGTCAAATATGAAGATTTTCATTGTGTACAACTTCCATGTGGAAAATCACGTCATATATTTATAAAAGTCTCAAATGAGGTGAATAAAGAAGAAAGGCATTAAATATACTTGTATATGTCCAAATTATATAACACTTCCTAGAAAGTACTTTAAAAAAAAAAAAACTATTGTGAAACTATTGTGTTAAGTAAGTGAAACTATTCAGATGTATAAGATTTTCCTTTAAGGATGATATTCAAATTGAATTTCATTATAATATAGAAACCATATAAGTAAATGGCACTGTCTATATGCGAGTAAATCATATAAGAAAGAATAGATGAATCTTCTGCAGAGAGAGAAAAGAGGAATCAGATTGTAAAATTTAAGGAATTAAAAGGGATGTTGAAGAAAATTATTATGATTGGATTGATTTATCAAATGAGACTACAGATTCCCCTTCCACTGCTGTTTTTTTTTTTTCATAAAAGAAACTAAATCTGAGAGTATTGGACCGCAAAGGAATCATTCGGAATAGAACCCTGAACAAAATCCAGAACGACTGCCAGAAGTAAAACCAAATGAAGGTATACCAAGAGAGGTTGAATTGGAAAGAAATGAATCTGAAAAGAGTGAGAGATCTTTTAGTGTTAATCAACCAATCCAGAATGAAGAGTCTACTCATATAGAAACCTTGGAGCGAGAGTTAAGAGACATAAGAAGAACTTATGGGGAATTAAGACAAAAGAATGAGGAGTTGAAGCAAATGATTAAGAATTTACAGGGGGAGTTCAGACACAGAGAAGTTCTCATGATATTTTAATTGGTATTGTGGAGTGTGATTTCGCACCGATCATCCCACAAAGAGGTGTCCTATGAGATATCGAGTACTTCATGTTTCAATGTGATCTACTGCACATGTTGCTACAAAAATTAGAATGGAAGAGAGTGAAGCTAGTGATGGGGGCTAGGAGGATACTAGTGAAGAGTAGAGTGTTAGTGACAGTTAGTGTATATAAGATGATGTGTGATATAGTACTATAAGATAGAAATATAGTAGAAATTGTGAGTATGTGAATAGTAGTATATGTGACTATAAGAAAAAGAAGCATAGTTTTTAATAAGTATGATAAGTTAGTGTATAAAGAGGCATTATATGATAAAAGAAATATGAAAGGGTCTAATATGGGCTATACTAATGATCTGACATAGAAATGATTTTATATAAAGGAAAATGAAAACTTATATCCAAAAGTTGTTTGATATATATAAAAGTATCTTTATTATCTTAATGACCTGTTTAATACTTGGTTGTTTATGTTTCATGTGCTATATATAAAATTGATATGTGTTATGACTTGTGATATGGTGTATTGGATTTTATACGTACATACGATATAGATGCCACTAAGAAGAGTACGTATTGAGGTTGAAGCACCGTATAATAGTAATAGTGTGGCAGGTATTTTTATTATTGAAAATGTGCAAATATGAATTTATTTGATTCATTTCTCTGTATTTTAGTAAGAAAGTAGCTGAGAATAAGAGTTATTAGAGGGAGTTATTAGTTGTTGTTATACGTTAGAAGAGTTATAGACTTGTATTGTACTTATTTATCCTGCATGATAGAATTGAAAATTTCAAAATCATTGTATTCAACTTGTGAGATGAGTGATAATAAAATAAAGCCTTACAAGAGAAGTGATGAGGAGTAGAGTTGAAATGGACAGGAATGATGAAAAGTAAGACACGAAAAGGAGTATAAGAAAAATTTAGTAGTAATAAAGTTTAATTGAAAAAAAATGAATTTGGTTTAAGTAAAGTATTTGATATTGAGAGTGAGTTGACATCAAGATAGTGTTCAATAAGTAAAGGTGAATGTTATAAGCAATAATAAATCTTGGATGTGATAAGATGAGGAAAATATACTATGATAGAATGACATAATGAATATTCAACTAAGAAGTATAAAAGGTGATAAAGAAAAAGGATCATACAAATTAAGAAGATTTTAATGTAAAAGCTAGACTAGTATGATCAGGAGATTTTGTCTGACAACCATAAGATCGACATAAAATAAATAAAGAAATTTTGAGGATGAAACGAGTGGGAAAGACAAGTACCATTCAAATAAAGCAAATACATGTAATCTTAATAATAGTTGATGAGATTAATAAATTAAAAGAAATAATCATATAAATATGAAGTAAGTTAAATGAATGATTATCGACGTAAAGCAAATACATGTAATCTTAATAATAGTTGATGAGATGAATAAATTAAAAGAAATAATCATATAAATATGAAGTAAGTTAAATGAATGATTATCGACGTAAAGTGTATACTCTCTAAAAGGGACATGTATGTCAAATAAAGTAGAAGTTGTGTAGTGGTTTTTCAGATTGATGATATATAGTGATATGTTAATTTGTTTGATAAAAAAAATTTTTAATAAAGAATTTGGAGTACTTATGATAAAGTTAAAGATATTTAGGAATATTACTGAAAAATAGTATACAATAGAGATTGGGGGAAAATATAGTTTGAGAATCAAAGTTTATATGTGTATTCATCTGAGAATAGAAATGTCTAAGATTAGTTAGAATGCTAATCTTAGAAAAAAGGTATATGAGTTTATAAAGATAGAAGGTAAACTACAATATTGAAAAATGTACGTGAGAAGCGATGAAGTCTTGCAGTGAAAATATCTATGTTTGTTTCAACGACAATGATAAATCCTTAAGTTTTGAAAATTCGAGGACGAATTTTCTTAAAAGGGGAAGAATGTAATACCCCAGATATTTTTCCTAGCCAAAGCATGAATTATAAGTCTTGAATGATAGAATTTAATTGCTTGATTATATAAGTATAGCTTGGATCCAAGTAGAATTAATTATAAGAATTTCCTTGATAGTATGTGAGTTTATTAGAACAAATTAAATGTTTATATATGTATATGAGTATAAAAAATATTTGCTGATGAGTAAATGATAATTAATTAATTAATTAATAGTAAACATTTGAAAATAAGAGTATGAAAGAATATAGTAAAATTATAAGAAAATATTAAAATTATCAATTTTAGAAGATTAGAATAATAAGTAAAGTAACAAAGTGGAGAATGGGCCCCATAGGCTTTGATTGCTGATTGGTGAGAGAAGTTGGTGTACTATGCTCTAATTTATAAAATTCTCACTGATCATCATCCTTGCAAATAACTCAAATTATAATTGCAAATTCTAAATTATACCCACCACACGTTTTGTATATAGAATTTTAAATTTTTAAAAGTAAGTTCCTATCTCTATTTTTGTGTTCATCTTCTGAACACTTATTCTCTCTTTAGAACTAACTAAACCCTCTCCCCTCTCCCTCTAAAAGCTACGGCCATTCACAAAAAGGAAGAAAAAAAATCTTGTCAAGGT
>CATKHJ010796738.1:0-10028 GCA_949750685.1 Vernicia montana | reverse complement strand
TTAAAACAAGATAGTCGTCTCATTTGGAAATGAGATTTGTATATCATGATGGTGATATTGAAATGGAAAGTCATGCATGTATCTGTCTAGATCGCCAAATGCGAGTTCTGAAGTAAACTGAGTAGATAAGTGAACTCAAGTTAGACATTGAGTATTTCTAGACTATCATCTGTATAGTGTTCATGAATCAAAATGAGTTTTTGATAGACATGCGCTCCGTGGGAAAGGAAAGAACACTATGACATATGTTTCATACCACATGTGCGGAAAGTTACGACCAGAGGGAGGACAAAAGTTAATGATCTCAACTTTTAGAAATGTGAGACCCTTGGAAATTATGGTTCTCAAAATTTACTACCCTTTTTTTACTTTTGGCTAGTTCTTAAGATATAATTCAATGTTGGCTATCTTAGGTTGTTGCCAGAAGATCATGAGTGATACGATCCCATGGAACATTCCCAGAAAAGCGAGTTGGTTTATGATTGAAGAAACTAAGCTGAAAGGAAGATTACTCAGTAGTCACTTTCTATTTTTATATTCATAAGTCGACCAATTATGTTTATGAGTTAACATGATTGTGAATATGAAATTTGTTATGAGATCAGAAGAGAGACAAAGAAATGTGATAAGTAATCTAGGGTGGTGCATTCTTTAACTACTTAAAATATTTTTGTCGAGGCGTTATATATCCCTAACAGGTGTATAGCTTAGAGCTCTCATAACATGCCGGTCGCACAGTCTATTTGCCTTGTATGAAAGGTCTACAAAGTTTGCAATAGATGGGATGTGTCTCGTCATGTGCGAGTGGGAGATGTTGGAATTAATGGGTCGGGTTCGGGTACGCCCACAATGGGTGTATAGACCCATGCCCATTAAACATTAATTAATTATTAGTTAATTAATTAAAAGATAATATATTGATATTATTTTAGAAGATATTATTTTAAAAGATATCATCTTAGAAAATATTATTTTAGAATTCTAAAAGGATTTGTTGAATCATTTTAGAATTCTTTTTGAGTTAAAATAATATCTTTTGATGATAAAAAGATTATAACAATTTTTATCTAAAAGACACTATATATATCATAAGTGATATTGCAAAAGGATATCAGTTTTTCAGTAAATAGAAACTGACAATAGAATACAATTTTCTGTGAGTTCTCTCCCAAAATAGATTTTGAGGCTAAAAAAAAGTTTTTACACTGTGAGATAGTGAAATCATTCCCTACGTGGTGATTGCTTCCCTGATTGGTAGCGCAAGTTAATTTACTTGTCTTTTTAGACTATAAGAGGTAAATTTGTTTACTCATTTATTTTAGATTATGAATCTTACAAATAATTAATTCTACTGATTAATTGTTGAAACTATCCATGGTAAATTCTCCCTTTGTTCAGTACTCACTCCCAAATTAAGGATAAATCAAATATTTTCAAGCTTTCTAATTTTCAGTACTCTCATTTTCACATACTTGTTGATCTGTAAAGCTCTTTGTAATTAAGTTCATTCAAGTAATAAAATTTCTTTTTTACTATAAACTTTAGATTTTCACAAGTATTATGGTATTTGTCTAGCAAAATTTTTGCAGTGGAGTTAGAAACCCAAGAATTTGTTCAGATCTCTGTTAATCCTTTACAGTCGTTTGATTAGAAGTCAGAGCCCATGAAATTCGGTTTAGGTACCTCACACCTGTGATACGCCCGTAAATTTCAGTCTCCAAAAGGGCCAAAATTTTAACTAGTGGAAATTCACAATTTTCACACCAACAATAAAAATTGTAAAAATATAATTTAATTAAATTGATTTCTAATAAAATTTGAGTTTTAAAATGGGGCTAAACGAAATTCTAGAAGAAAGAACTTGGAAATTAAACTGGAAACACCTTATGATAACTATTATTATTTATTTATTGATTTCATTTCCCTTTCCCATATATTTTCATGCCTCTAATTCTTACGCTTTGCCTTTTGTTTTAGGCTTTTAGGTATTCTATTAGTTTTAACAACATTCTTAATTCGGTTGGATGATCCATTCCATTCTATTTTAATTCTTTTGTTTGCATTCACATTGTTTTAATTCATTCTCCTTATTCTTATAATATTATCCTGTTCTATCTTTAATTAATTAATTTGGGTCTTTTTCATCATGTAGGCTATATTATTAGTTGATTCTTATTCTTGTTTGACTTATCGGGCAATTAAATAAAATAAAAAATACCAAATTTTGATGATTATTTCAATGTAATAACAAAAGAAAATTAGTTATAAAAAAAAATAAAAGAAATTTTTTTTTTCTAAAGTTTAAATTAGAATAATATTTTCACTTTAAAAAATTAAAGAATATTTTGAATAAAAAAATAATTAATGGTTTTGGATTTATAGATTGATTTTTAGGGAAAATTAATTATTTGAATTTATGAAAATTAAATAAAGTTTAAATTAGAAAAATATTTTCACTTAAAAGAATTAAAATAATATTTTGATAAAAAAGATAAAAAAAATAATTAGAAGAATATTAGTGAAAATAATTAAAAAAATATTTTGAAATTGAAAAAAAAATAATTAAAAGAATCAAAAGGCAAAACATATAAATGATCTCCAAAATCACTAAACTTTGGTATTTTTTCAATGTGGTCACTAAACTTCATATGATGTGAATTCAACGTAGCGTGCTGAATTAGATGACTAGGGTGACATGTCATGCCACGTCATCCATTCCGATGAATTTTGGCTGGAAACTTTCATATGACCTCTAATCGAAAAAGAATTAAAAATTTAGGTTTTCGTTGACAAGAAAATTTTCTTTTGTAATCACATTGCAAAAATCACTAAAATTTAGTTATTTTTTGTATGATTTACCCTAATATAATGGTTAATGATACGTTTAAATGAATTTAGTTTAATAGTGAAATACTTATTAAGTTTATATTTTGGGTAATTGGTTGATTCTAATTTTTTTTTTCTTATCACTTATATATAAATATTTTTAAAAATTTATTATAAATTAACAATTTACAAAACATGTAAAAATAATAAATTTTTTTATATTTTATATCTAACAATATATAATAATATTTTTTTTAATGTTTGAAAATTATTTCAATTAATAATAATAAAATATTTTATAGTCCACCTGGTTTAAACTCTTTATAATTATATAATTTTTTTTAATAATTTTGTTATTATTACTTTCAATGTGGTAATAAAGTTATTCAGCAATATAAATTACACATCCTATATTTGTAATAAATATCATATGAAAAATTATTATATAACATATAAATGGTTATATTTATATTTTTTTATAATAAATAATATTTTTAGTGATAAATATTTTGGTGATCAAAGTTATTTGTCATATTATACCTTTTAACAAAATTTGTCATAAAATGCAAAAAATTATTGTCACAAACACAATTTGTCACTATTATATTTAACCAATTGAATTATAATGAAAAATTCATTTTGTCACTGTAAAGTATACTTATATCATGAACCAATTTTCAGAGCCGTGACGGTCTTAGGGTATTGGTAAATTTAAGACCACCGAAAACACATTGAACCTCTTCGCACAAAGAATATGAAAATATACGGTAAAAGAACAAGTGAAATATATATATAATCACAAAAATCCTGAAATTTAGCCACAAACTATTACTTAATTTCATACATCATTTTTAACCCAACCTACGGAGTTTCTACAATAAGATTAAATACAAACAAGTGATAATTATTCTTAGAAATAAATACATTTATGAAGCTTCGGAGAAGAAGAAATTTGAAGCTCAGCTTCCTCTGCCTAAGACCTCTTCGACTTGTTCATCTGAAACGACAAACGAGTGGGTGAGCCGTCAACTCAATAAGTTAATAAAATGCATAATGTTAAGTAAATCATTATAGACAACAGTTACTTAATAAATAATATGATAAGGGTACAGTATTTAATCATGGTTATAAGAAGAAACAATCGTGCCTAGGAAGAACAGGCACCAAGGGACTATCTGTCATAACAAAACAATATCATATCTATCGGTGAAACATGGGCGGGACTGCACCTCAGACCCCTTGAACCTCTGCAATCCATCGGGACAATAACTTATCCCTGTTTGCATGCTTGGTCAAGCATACACCTAGGGTAATGGGTTCTCCCTAGGTAGGACACTGATACTTTGACTCTATTAGTCAAGTCACCGGTGCACACAGTCTAATGGATTTTCCCCATTAGTGTAAGTGTTTTGTCAAGCATGGCTTGGGTTCGATGTTGGCTTGGTTGGATTATAACAATAACAATAACTATCAGTTGACCCAACAGCCTCATTTTTCAATAATTGAGGTTCTTAGCCCAAGTGGCTTCATTAAGCATTTGTCATTAAAATTAAAACTTTCAATATTTTTTAATTTTAAATGGTTTGATAATATACCACCTAAAAGTTCCAATTAAATTAATATTTATTTAAAATGATAAATCAAAATTTTTAATTTAAAATTTGTAATAATATAATTATCACGCCCCGTCCTCGGTATTCTCTTAAAATTGGCTCGTCAATGAGCTTACATCTCCTTCGATTGATTGAGGCGTGATGGTCCTAGGATCTGGGTAGACTTAAGGCCATCAATCACCTCGTAGAACCTTTATATGCTCGGGATCTGATCACTTAAACAATTTTGCTCGTCTAAACGACAACTTATGTGGGACAAATATATATATAATCATATAAATTGGATCTTAAACTTAAAAGGAATCTTCCTCATTTTATTCATATCCACTTCGTTATAAGATCAATACTTACAATTCATAAACTTCTAATACAATCATGAATATTACAATTTAAGACTTAACTTTCTATATCTAAGTACTGTTCTAAATCGAATACATTCCTCGTTATAAATAGCAAGAGCCTCATCGCTAATGAACAAGGCCATGCTCTTCGCCTTTTATATCTCCAAGACTGCCTAAAAACTTCTAAGCTAAATCCTAAAATCCACAGACGATGTAGTGAGCCGTCAATTCAATAAAATCATAGAAATGCATTACGTTTAGGAATTTCATTAATGAGCAATTGAAAGGAAAACATAATACTTATATAATATCACTACAGTAAAAATCATAATATCATGGGAGTCGAAGGCAATTTCATTTAGAATAAACTTTTCAATTAAACTAACAGAATATGCATTTGTGAGTCGGGTTCATTTTCCACATTATTGCAAATCTCACATTCATTATTATCCATCGGAGATCTAATGGTGGTCAAACCACTAAATCAAAAGTCTTCGTCATTTGTAGCACCATCGTAATGCTATCATGGTATACATGATAAACAATCAAAGGCACATTGGAGCGAACTCATATGCTCTTTGTAACAATCATGGGTTGCTACTTACCCAAGAAATATCTTCACATGTCTACGAGAATACATCTAACTTATTTTATAGACCTAGTCAGTCAAGTCACTAGTACACTTGATCTAATGAATACCGTCATTAGTTGGGCGTTCTGTCAATTTAACATTAAATATACATATATATATCACAATAATACTTTAAAAAACTTTTCACATTATTTGATTCATAGAATTAGCCTAAGTGGCTTCTAATACAATAGGATGACTTCGGTCCAAATGACCTTTGCGATTACAATAGAATCAGCTTTAATTACAATGAAATCTAATTACAATATAACTTCGGTCCGAATGACCTCGCTTTATACAAGGTTGTCTTCAACCTGAATGACTTCTTTGATTTTACTTTTTGATGGAACTTACAAAGAAATACAATATCAAGTTACCCACCAAAGGTGATGGTAACAATAATACTAATGAAAGTAATAAAAACATAGAAGGTTAGAAACGATGGTTTTCAATGAAATGCACAGAGATTTTCATCGTGTTATTCATGCATTTCTTTAACTTACAACAGCAATAATTTCATTCCTATAATCATACATCTTCGTTATATCCTACAATCAAGCTCTGCTGCACCCCTCTAGTGCATTTTCTACCCTTGATTTCCCCATCATCTCAAGTGCCAATTCCTCCAATCGAGTCGAAGGATTTTTTATTAAAATCTCTATTATTTCTAATGACAGCTTCTCCAATAAAAGCCAAAATCATCACCAGTGGCTCCCCAATAATTCCCTGCTCATTCCAGACCAAGGCATCACTACCTAAGCTCTAATCCTTTTCAAGTTTGGCTTTTTTCATCTTTAAGCTCACCAAATCCACAGATCTATCCTCTAAACCCACATAGTGCTCTTCTAAGAAAATTGGAAGAATCATCTGCCTCTTAGGATTTGGATTTCACTTACAATTGGTTATTCTTTTGGAAAAAGGTTTAGAGAGAGAGAGAGAGAGAGCTTTTAATTTTGAATCTCGTTTCTTCTGAGTTTCAAAATGAAGCTTAGAATTTAAACTGTTAAAGAGAGTGTAACCGTTCAAAATAAAATAAAAGGGTATTGGGGTCTTTAAATAGAGAAGAAACAATTATGACTTCTGTTATGAAAAGACATAAAGTCGGTCAACAGTACTTAAGGAAAAGATAGTTCACATTGAAAACATAAAATTTTATTGAAACGGTAACTTTTTATTGGAAAGGAAAATATCATTAATGATCTGAAGAAAAACTGTCAGTGGCAGATGACTTTCCATCTATTCATACTTATCTATTACAATATAATATTTATTCCCATTATCTACGAACCCATCAGTTCGCCTTGCAAACGAAGCCTTGGCATTAAATTTTCCATTTCTTCCTCAAAAACATATACTGATATCTAAATCCTACCATCAAGTCCGCAGCTCGTTCTCATCTATTCTAGTCTAAGCTTACCTGATTCCATTCGTATTCTATGAACTTCCCTAGCTTCGCTATCAAGGTCCTAGGCTCGTCTCATATTCTCTTCACTCATCTCGCTGAACTAAACCCATTTGTTCTTTTGCTATCATCAAGTCCTTCACTCATCACACTTTGCATCACATTTTTCTATTACGAAGATTTTCCTTATCAATTAACTCGTATATATTTATCTTCATGTGATGTCTCTCATCATTTCTATCATCTCTCATGCGGGTTCATCTTATGATCTATCTTAGTTTTTACGATCATTCTTCTTATATTCTCACTTTTGTCACCAACCTACTACTTATCATTAAGACTCCAATTCCATGTTTCATTCCTCCTCTTCGTTCTAATGTCTCGTCTCCTCGTGTTCATTACGATCACTAATATCTAGGGTATCACAATAATAAACAATTGGTCTTGCAAATAATTTTTACACTTTTGAAATTTTAATGTTGATGTTATATATTCAACACTTAAACTTTTATCACTTAATTTTCACTCTATGGTGTTAATTGTAAAGACTAATCCTATAAGAATGGTGAATAAAAGTATTTAATCATGGTAAATTTAAGAATTTTACTATTCAAGGGAATATTAAATTTTAATTTTTATTATTACTTAACGACATGTTTTGTTCTGATAAAATTAAATTATATGAGATATAATAAACTTAGAGAGTGTTTGGTTTATTTATTTATAACTAGCTGATAGAGGTGGTAAATCTTAACCCGACCGAAACCCATATGCTGAAATCCAATTTGAAACTCGTTTGAATTTATATGAAATCGAAAATGACTCAAACTCTGTGAGTTGACTTGCATGTGATCTATTTGATCCTATTCGAGATATATATGATTTCTTGACCTAAAATCAATTATTAATAAAAATTGATAAACTTCAAAATGTTATTTTCTAATAAAAATAAAATATTATGATATTAAAAAAATTTGAACTCCTTAATTTATTTTTTTAATCTTATGGGAATTGAACTCACCCTCCTGAAAAATATTATTTATTTTATCATTAGATTACACAGACACAATGTAAGTGATGGGTAGTCAAATTGTTAAGTCTGTTTTACTTCTAGTTAGTTAGTTAGCTAGAATTAGTGCTGCGCTGGAATTTCACTAGCTCTTGTCTACTGTATATAAACTCTTTCTCTTTCCTTTTTGTTGCATATTGTGAATACATAATACATTATCATTACCAATTACTTTGCTTAAAGCTTTCAATAGCTTCTATGGTGAATTAGGGTTTGTTGGTTTCACACACAACTTATATCACAAACTCTTTTAAATCAAGATAAATATTAATAAGGGGTAAAAAAGGAAAATCAAGTAAAAAATAATACTAGTAATAGGAAGATGACAATCTTTTTGAGAAATCCAAAAAAGAAAAAGAAGCCAAATATTTTAGGATGGAAGTAGTATTAATTAGCACATTTCTCCAACCATATATGATCTTTCCTATATTGTTAGACCCGGATCAACCCGGCTAGTCGGAACGAGTTAACCGAGAACCGAACCTAAGGCCAATCCGAGTTAGGTGGAAAGTTTTGGTTTACAATAACCCGTATAAACGTGCGGTTGAACCGGTGAACCGATCAATCCAATTCACCATAGTGGTTCAAACTTGTGCTTAGAGATAAATTATCCTTAAACTTAACTGTCTATACTAAATTTAAATTTAAACTTGTTATGTTTTATATATATATATTGATTATTTTTTTCATAATTTCTTTTAGTAACAATAAATTTACATCTCTAAAATAGTTTACATCAAAATATATAAAATATATATATTGTAAAATTTTACCAAATAATCATTTTTATCAGCTACTAACTATCAACGTCAACTAAACCAAACAAGTTTTTTTTTTTTTTTTTAATAAGCTGAATAATTTTATTTATGAAAGTAGATAAGGAGATACAGTAAAGAGAGATAAAAGACTGCAAAATTACAGAAAATATATATGATCCAAAAGGGACCTAAACAAGCCCTTAATCTACCTAAGATTTTCTTCAAAAATAAACCAACCTTTTTGGTCTTTTGGTTATTTTCTCAAATAAAATTATCTTACATATTTTTTGTATCAATTATGTTGTAGTATCAAAATTTAGTGTTATTAATTTATATTTTAGAATAAAATTAATATTATTTTATTATTATTAATTATAAGTCTAAGAAGTAAAAATTGACTCTTAAACTTATATATACATATATTAGAACACTAGTAAAAAACAATTAATTCAAATAAAAATTAAATAAAATAATTTAAAAGTAAGGTGGTGTTTGATAACACAATTCAAAACTTAAAATTAAAATTTTCAACACTTAATCGTTTTAAACTATTTGATAAAGCTTATATTAAAGGTTTCAATTAAGCTAAATATCAATTAAAATGATAAGTCAAAAATTTTAACTTAAAATATGCACTAAATATGATAAGTGATTAGATTTTTAAATATTTTTATAATTTAAAAATTATATCATTTATTTTATTCATAACTTAATTTTCAGTTTTACTAGAAAAGTAAAGATTATGATCTATCACTAATGCTAATGATAGTAATTAAACACCACTCTATTAGAATTCCCATTTTTTTCTCATCCAAATTATTTTAAAATTAATTTAAATAATTTTGTCTAGCATATTTATTTTTTAACTAATGTCTTAAGGGACCTATTAGCGAAAATCCTATATATATAGTCGGTGTAAACCAATGTTGTAAGAACCAGAGGCAAGGTCGGTTCGGTTCTGGTCTCAGATCCTGTCAAGGCCAAAACCGGGAAAAACCCGCCGGCCCGGCCGGTTTTTTCTGGGTTTTTTGATTTTTTTTTTATTTTTTTTAATTTTTTTTTTTGTGTTTGGATATTAAAAAAAATTTGGACTAAAAAAAATTAAAATTTATGATTGGACTAAAAAATTGCAAAATCCAAGTAGGCACAGGCCAGCCTATTTTGGTCCGACATTAGTGTACGCAGATCGCGCGCTCACACGTTGAACCTAAACCCAATACCGTGGATTTGCACCCCCCGGGAGCGCGAGAGAGAGCCTTCTTGGCTACTTTCTTAACTTTGAAATGATGAACTTTTGAATATATACATCATTCTAACTTTATATTTTTTCAATGTGGGATAACTCACTCCTCCCTCACTTTTCTTAGTGTAGAGTTTACTTTAAGTTT
>CATKHJ010796631.1:0-25321 GCA_949750685.1 Vernicia montana | reverse complement strand
CAAAAACTCATTTTGATTCATGAAAACTATATAGATGATAGTTTAGATATACTCAATATATAACTTGAGTTTACTTATCTACTCAGTTTACTTCAGAACTCGCATCTGGCGATCTAGACATATACAGACATGACTTGCCATTTCAATATCACCATCATGATATACAAATCTCATTTCCAAATGAGACGACTATCTTGTTTTAAACACGAGCTCTCTCAATTATCACCCAGATAATTTGCTTAAAATCAGTCTCATCTTTATTCATCACATAGACAAATAAAGGCGATTACCCATGTAAGAGGGTCAATCTTCTTTATGTCCGACATGCTTTTCACATTTCAATAATAGTAAATGTACCAATCATTTATACTCATGTAAGCAAAAACAAACATCATGTTTTTAGTATTAATAATAAAGTGAACATTATTTTTGGAAAAACAACAAATAATGTAAATACATTAACATATACGTAATCCTTGAGACCTTGTATGTCCAATGAATATATCTCTAGGAATAGGTTTTGTGAAGGGATCTGCAACCATCTCGTGCGTAGAAATGTATTTCATGTCCACCTTTCTATGTGTAACCATGTCTCTCACAAAATTGTATTTTGTGTCTATATGTTTGGTCTTGCAATGGAATTTTGGGTCTTTAATGTATACTATGGCTGCTTGACTGTCACAGTTTATCAAAACTGATTCACTTGCAGTACCTATGCCCAAATGTTTCAAAAATCTCTTTAACCAGACCGCCTTTTGTACTGCAGCTGAAAATGCCACAAATTCAGTCTCTATTGTGGATAATGCTATACAGGATTGTTTCTTGCTACTCTAAGATATAGCACCATTGTTAAGCAAGAAAACAAATCCGGAAGTGGATTTTCTCTCATCTACATCTCCTGCCCAAATTAGCATCTGTGTAGCCTTTCAATTTCAAATCTTCACCTTAATAACACAATGAGTAATCAATAGTACCCTTTAGATATCTCAATATCCTTTTAACTGCTTACCAATGTGCTGGACCTGGGTTGGATTAATATCTGCTTACCATCCCGACAACAAAGCAAATATTAGGTCTCATACACAACATTGCATACATTAGAATTCCAACTACATTTGTATAAGGGACATTTTTCATACGTTCTTGTTATTCCGGAGTCTTAGGACATAATCTTTGGTTTAAGCCTTTGCTTTTAGCAATAAGAGTATCTATGGGTTTGCAGTCACGTATATTGAATCGCTCAAGTACTTTCTTTATGTATGTCTCTTGTGAAAGAGATAACAATTTCCTTATACGATCTCTTGAAATCTTAACTCCAATAATATATGTTGCATCACCCATATCCTTCATTTCAAAGTTGGAGGACAACCATACTTTGGTATGATGCAAATACTCTTTGTTATTTTCAGCTATTATGTCATCAACATATAATGATATAATGACAAATTTATCCTTTGACCTTTTAATATAAACACAATGATCTCCATCTATCATAGTGAAATCATTCAACACAATTGCATTATGAAAATAGATGTATCATTGTTTTGAAGACTGCTTAAGACCATAGATTGACTTTTTCAATCTATAAACCTTATGTTCCTGGCCCTTTTTGATGAAGCCTATAGGTTGATCCATATAGATTTCTTCATCCAATTCTCCATTGAGAAATGCAGTCTTTACATTCATTTGATGTAATTCAAGGTCAATGCTTGCCACAATAGCTAGAATTAGCCTTATTGAGGTAAACCTCACAACAGGAGAAAATGTCTATTCATAGTCAATTCATCATTGTTGTGTATACCCCTTTGCAACGAGACGAGCTTTATATCTCTCGATGATGCCATCAGCTTTGCACTTAATTTTGAGAATCCATTTATTCCCAATAGTTTTACGTCCTTTTGGAAGATCTACCAAGTCCCAGACCTTGTTTGATCTCATAGACCCCATTTTCTCTTCCATTGCTTTCATCCATTGATCACTAGCAGGGCACGAGAGAGCCTCTTTTACATTCTTTGGCTCTTCATCGTCATGTGATACAACCATAAGAACCTCATCCGTGCCTTTGATGTCAAATCGACGGCGCGAAATGATTCCACGGTTACTACGTCTCAACTCAAGATCTTGAGGAACATTTTCATCAAGTTCCATTAGACTATCACTTAAACCAGGGTCCATCAAGCTCTCACTAGAACCAGGATCTGTACTCCCACTTGGACCAGAATCACTCTCATTTAGACCGGTTGGTGGAATTAGACCAATGCCATCCACCAAATTTCTCCTACTCGGATGAAGTGGTCCTTGAGAATCTTGATTTTGTGTCTCGAATAAGGAGAATTCTTGGTTTAATTTACCTTGCTTAGGAAATTCGTTCTCTAAGAACGTGAAATCTCGTGATTCAAACTCAGTTATACTCCCACTTTCTTGTGCACCTATGAAAACATATCCTTTTGATAGTTCATAATATCTCACAAGGTACTCTTTTTACCTCTTGGGGTGAGAGGTATTATGAACATAGGCAGCACATCCCCAAAGATGTAGGGTGTTTAAGTCGGGTTGGCGACTTGTCCATAACTCATATGGAGTGGAAGTGACTGATTTAGAGGGCACACGATTAAGCACATCTGTGGTTGTTAGCAATGCATCACCCCAAAAGATAATAGGCAAATTAGCTTGAGCCATCATAGACCTAATCATTTCAAAAAGAGTTTTATTTCTTCTCTCTGCAACACTATTTTATTGCGGAATTCGCGGAATAGTCAACTAATGCTCTATTCCTTTTTCATCACACAATTGTCTAAACTGATCAGACAAATATTCACAACCTCTGTCGATTCTTAATGCTTTGATTTTATTGTCTAATTGATTTTCAACCAAGTTGAGATAATTCTTGAAGCAACTCAAAGCTTCAGACTTATGTGCAATCAAATAGACATTACCATACCGTGTATAGTCATCAATAAAGGTGATGAAATAATAGGCGCCATGCCTTGTCCTCACATTCATTAGACCACAAATGTCTGAATGAACTAATTGCAGTAGAAATGTAGCTCTAGTTCATTTTCCAAATGGTTTTCTTACTGATTTTCCTGCTAGGCAATGCTCACAAGTAGACATTTCCACTTTATTGAGCCTAGATAAAAGGCATGTTTTAGCCAAACGATCCATTCGATGTTGGCTTATATGCCCAAATCTAGCACGCCATACATTCACATCATCATCATAATTTTGCGAAGTAGTGAATAAGGAAAATTAACATTGGAAACCGCACTATTTACAATATCCATTACAAGAAAATTATCAGAAATATAACCAAAACCATAATATGTTTGTCCCAGATACAAACATATAACTAATTTGCAGGTGCCAATTCCTTTAACTTCAACGCGTGCGTTGTTTTCCACAAAAATCCATCGCGCCCCATTGGTAATTGACGAAAATCTACAAAGGCCTCACGATCCCTCGTCACATGGTCTATTGCTCCCGAATCTACAACCCACAAAGGATATTGTTCGGTCAGTAAAACTGAACTAGAAACAAATATTTCAGTCACATATGAGTTAATAGATTGTACCTTCTTAAGTGCAGTGCAAACTTTCACATAGTGGCTCTTATTTCCACAATTGAAACATTTGACCTTTATAATGTTTCTCTTCTTAGGATCCTTATTTGTTTCTTGTTGGTTTTTCTTAACCTTCTAGTTCCTTTGAACCTCATTTGATTTTCCCTTACCTTTACCTTTGAAATACTTACGCTTGCTTCCTGAAGCTCCATTTTAGCCAAACTGAGCCAAGTGTATTTCACCACTTGGTTGCATAACAGCAAGTCGATCAGCCTCAAGCTCCAAATGTCGAGAGGCATCCTCAAAGGTTTTGATAATTACACTGTGTGTTGGGTGCATCATCATATGCTCCCAACTTTCAGGCAAGGAACGAATGACAGTTTGGATCTTTTGCTCTTCGGTCAACACATGACCAGCATTATGCAACTCACTCATCATGTTAGACATCTCTCTTAGATGTTTTTTCATGCTATAATCATGATGTTTTTTATAAGTGTCAAACTTAATGGTGAGTGAGCGAAGTTTTGTAAGAGATACACCCCCGAATTTGTCTTTCAATGCTACCCATATATGCATAGCATTTTCATAGCAACAAAATTCCTTCATGATGTCATCATCCATAGCATTAAGCAATGTGATGCAAGCCAATGAGTTTTTTTTCTTCCAAGCTATATAGGCCTCACGGTCACGCCTATACTGAGCCGTGTTACCTTCTTGATCAGGTTCTTCCATAATGGCATTCAATGTTTTAAGAGCCTCTTGCTCTTCCAATACATACTGAATTTTCATACTCCAGATTTCATAATTATCACCGCTCAACTTAACACCTTTGTTAAGTTCAGCAACTATATTTTTGGAAGCATAAGCCATTTAGGGTAGATACACAATCAACATCAGACAATACATACATAACATTATTGATACTACAACTTTACATGCTATATAATTTTGCATCCAATTATGCAAACATATAACCTATAGTCAAAAAGTCACTATGTATAGTTTGTGAACAACAGTATCAATAATTCCATCAGGAAAATTTCCAGGAAAGATTGGAGGGTCACAAGCGGTCTCTCTTAAAACCCAATCTCCTTAGACAGAATTTAACTAGACATGTAATTAATGGCATAATATGTATCATCACAACTATCCAAAAGTGATAATTTTATGCAAAATTGTAATTAATTATTCCAACCAAGTTACATATAACTATATATCGAATAATTTTATTTTAAAATAAAGTCATGCAAAAAGTATCAAAAATCAATTACGCATAATTAAATGAGACAACTATTAATCAAGTTCATGCATATTCCTTTAATTTAAAATGAGTAAATAGTTCATAAACTAAATACTTAAAAATAAATATAAGAGTAAAAACCACCAATTATTTTAAGACATAATAAGTTTCAATTATTAACCAAAAAACAAACTAAGGATAATACTCTATATATCAATAATGGGAGTATTTATAAATTTTCTTCTCATAGGAATTGAATCCTTAAAATTTGATTCCACATCCTTTGGCAAGGAATAAACCATAGTCCTCAATTGATCCCTATCCATAGCCAGAAAATCTCAACCTCAATGCCCCTTTAGCACATATTGTCATTTTTCTATAACACTTGACAAAAAAATATTATACACATATAATATTTATCAAGAACGTATTTTTTATCTCAATATATGCGATAAATTACACAATAATAATTTACCACAATTTTATTTTAAATTTCAGAGGCCTTGAAAAAATATTTTTCAAAAATTAGAATTTTTGCACATTAAAATAATATATTATTTTAACTAAAAATATTTTTCAGTCCTCAAAAAAAATTTAAAAACATAAATAATTCCAAAAAAAAATTATTTGGAGTTGAATAGTGAAAAAATAGAGAAAAATGAGGTCCACGGGTGGGCCTACGGGCCCAGTGCCAGTGGCGCTATCACTTCAGATTAACTTGCGCTACCAATCAGGGAAACAATCACCACGTAGAGAAGGATTCCACTATCTCACAGTTTAAAAACCTTTTCTTAGCCTCAAAGTCTATTTTAGGAGATAACTCACAGAGAAATGTATTCTATTTTCAGTTTCTATGTACTGAATAACTTATCATCTTTTGCTATATCACTTATGATATATATATAGTGTCTTTTAGATAAGAATTGTTATAATCTTCTTATCATCAAAAGAGATTATCTTAACTCAAAAAGAATTCTAAAATGATTCAACAAATCCTTTTAGAATTATAAGATAATATATTATAAGATAATATCTCTTAAAATAATATCTTCTAAAATAATATCCATATATTATCTTTTAATTAATTAACTAATAATTAATTAATGATTAATGGGCATGGGTCTATACACCCGTCATGGGCGTATCTAAACCCGACCCATTAATTACAACACAACTCAACTCAACCAATCCAATCATGTCCTATCATTCAAGCTTTCTTTTTTTTTTTTTTTTTGCCAATAAATAAAACTTCTCATTAAAAGGGCAAATAGCTCAGCTAGGAAATTTAGAAATAGACCTAGTGTCTAGAAAGAACCTACCCACTAGAAGGGTTATGACAGTGGGCTTAAAGTCCAAAAACACAGTCCTATGACCTACAACATAGTAAAATTTCTAAACAAACCCTATTCATCCCTCTTCTCTCCAGAATCCTTTACCCAAGCGCCTTTCATCGCCGTCATTGACTAAGCAGATGAGAGAAACAGCCAGAACAAAGTTGTAGCTAGGTGAAACCAGTAGATCTTGTACTGCTGGAACCCAAAACAAGCCCTCCATAGATCTATAGATTTGTAAATTGGCCAAGATAAATCTAAATCCCACAACCAGAGATGTGTTCGCCAAAAAAAAGGAAAGGTTCCAGTCATGGCAAAGGATTTCACCCAAAGATGAAAACCGTTGATGCAGTGAGCGCCAACTCCGGTTGTAAATTCCACCATGGCAAATAAACGGTCGTCGGAGCAGATCGGGACCAAAAGAGCTAGATAAAACAACCTGAAGTGAAAATGAGATAAAAAGGATCCTACCTTAGCCAGATTATTATAAAATCAAAACAAAAGAAAACATAAAACAAACAATGAAATAAAAAAGGGGATCTCCGCCGGTGGCCGGAGCCACCACTGGGTATTTAGAGAGGAAGGCTCTAGGTTTTTAGAGAGATGGTTGTGTCCACCCTTATTTGAGTGCTTTATGACTATCAATATTGATTTATCATTCGAGCTTATTCAGCTCAACAAGAACCCTAGGTTCAGTAGCCACAGTTACTTTCACGCTCCATAAGAATAAATTATTATTGTGATCATGCAGAAAAAGATTTATATTTTTTTAATTATGCATCTTATATAAATAAATTAAATATAATAACATGTAATTAATAATTTTAAGCTGAATAAGATGATTAACATACTTTTTTTTTTTAGTATTGAGGGAAGGGAAAATTGGTCATGAGTTTATTACTCAGGAGAATATGCACTTACCTTTAAACTATGTTTCGGTTAGGGGTGTAAATGAGTCAAGCCGTTCGCGAGCGGCTTGGTATTCAGCTCGATAAAAACTCGTTCGCGTTCGGTTCGTTTTATAAACGAGCCAAACTTAAGCCTTACTTTAAAGGTCGATGAATAAACGAGCCGAGTTTGAGTAAAGTTAAGCTCGGCTCGATTAGGCTCGTGAACAGTTTGATTATTATTATTATTATTAACTTGATAATTTTGACACTTCAAAAAATATATTTTAATACTCCTATAAATTTTTTGATAATTCAATTTGACTAAAATATATATTCTCATAATTAATATAATTTAATATTCTAATCTTTAAAAATATTTTTTTTATTGATTAATATTTTTGTAATACATGTGATACTTAATTTTATGATTGATTTTTTTTTTACTAATTAGATGATTTTGCTTTTATATTAGTTTTAAGTATTTTTATTATAGTTATTTTATTAGAAATAAATATTTAGGAAGTTGAGTATTTTAATAAATTATAAACGAGTTTCAAAATAAGTCGAACTCAAGTTCGAACTTAACTCAATTATAATTTATTAATGAGCCAAACTCGAGTCGAGTTCGAGCCGAACTAAGTTTGAATATGATTTTTAAATTCGATTCAAAGTTTGAGCTCGAGTTCGAAAAAAAAAAAATATCAAATCAAGTCTGAATAAGTTAAAATTCGGCTTGACTCGACTCGATTACACTCCTAATTTTGTTGTGCAAATGATTAACATACTTAATTTACAATGAATCACAATTTATCTTCTTGCATTTTATTTTATTTTTTTATATTTGTCTTCCATTTTATATAATCCTTGTACTGAAAGACATCACTCTATACATGATCAGTATAAGCCATATAAAGTTTTTTGGACATTAAAATAAAATTTATGGATGTGATGCGCTTGATCGACCCCACAAATTCCAGCCACCAATTGCTAGTGTGGCCTTTTAGTTTGTCTGTGACTTTGTGGGGTACTGGTTTGCATTAAAAATATATATATTAAAATCTCACACACTAGGACGATTTTGGCTTCATAACACTAAATTTATTTTTAAAAGTTTGAATTTTAATTGAAATTAAATTTGTTGAAAAAAATCTTCAAATACTTATTTTAATTTTTTTTATTATAGTATATAAAAAGCAATACAGTATTTTCATCAATATTTTTTTAGTACTCAATAAGTAGTAATGAATGAAAATTCAAAAGCTCAGACACATTTTCCACATTTTAATATTAATAAATAATTCGTACCAACCATAATTTTGCTTATGAGTTGAGCAATTGGAATTGGGGAAGGTGTAGTTTCTTTTGATTTATTTCTGCAAAAACTTGACCCATTGAGACGGTGGATGACCCTTGATTTTGTGATTGATTCTCTCTTTAGATATTCAACATAACTAATTAACTATGTTTGGACGTGTGGTCTCTTTCTTTTTGATTACTGGCTCCACTAACGTGTATGTGACTCTATGATTGTGCCCTTTTTCTCATCGCTGTTGTAGGTGCCCAGACTAGACTCTTCTCAAAAACTTTGCCTATTAGCGGCAACTCATTAACTACGCCAAATAAATTTTATTACTATTTTATATCATAATAATAAATAATATAATAACATCTTATGTAAATATGTATAGAAAAAAATTACTATAATAAAAACAAAAAGTTGTCTTTAAAGGAAGAAATTTCTTGTTAACGAATTAATTCATAGGAAAAAAAAAAGAAAATGAATTTAAAGATGGGGATCTTCACACAGGCAAGGAAAAATAGTAGAGGCCTAAAAATTGCCTAAATAATGAAGCAATAATTGATAAAGAGAATAGTTGTGATGCCATATCACTAAACAAATATCGAATAAGAATAAAGAATAATGGAATAAAAAATATATATCAAATATATGATTCAAGCATATTTTCTTTAATTAATATTGTAATTTATAAATAAATATATTTAATGTAATAATTGGTATATATTTAGTTGGAATTTTTCTTTTTTTGAATTTTAGAGGAGAGGGAATTAAATTTAAATCTATTGTCAAGGTGAATATACACTTTACGACTAGACTATGCCTTCATGTGTTTTATCTAGCTGGATATTTAATAACCCTATAAAAATATAGATTTGACAAGGGGTTTAATATGAATAATGAAAGGCTTAACAATAAAAGAACTCAAAATCTTTTTGAAATTTTAAAAATAATTATTTTATTAATTTTATAATTTAATTGTAATTGTATCCGTTGATCAAAATTTAAAAGAAAATTAACTCATTATACTAATAATTTTTTCTACACACTTATCATTAAACTCATCAATCTCTTATTAATTGTAAAAATTAATGGGTATATTTTGATCAAATGGATGTAACTGTAATTAAAATTTTAAAATTATGATAAAATAATTTATTTCAAAAGATTTGAATACAATTGTAATGTCTGGAAATAAAAAAAAATAGATTTTTCTAGTAATTAATCCATAATCAAAATAGATATTGTTCATTCTTATTTTAAAATTTTGTTACCGCATTCTAATAAGTTGAACCAAAATTTTTTAGCATAATAAAAAAGTTATAAAAGCAAGAATAACTGTTAAAATTTAATTTCTTAAATAATTATTTTTATATTTTACCATTGAATTACTTTGTAATATTTTTTTTTTATTATTAAAAAAAGGCTAGTTTTGATACAATTAGTTGAAAACATCCATGATCCAACTATCCATTTTCAGCCACCGGTTGCTGAAAACATCATTTTCAATGTTGGGTTACCACCTCTATTTGTGTTTCAAATGCATTTGGTGGATATTCCTAAATAAATTCAATGCATAACAAGACAAAAATTACAGATTTTTTAAAAACCCATATAAATAAATAAACAAAGAAAGCATAGGAAATAAACTATTAGAAGTGACGCATGACTTAATGTGCACAAGGTGTGGCCTGCCTGGAAACGAAGGATGTTGTATTGCGGTGTGTTGCCACTCCCCACTATCTTTATTCCCCTCCCCCCTTTTTCACTTCTCTTTAGTACTAAAATACAGTGATAAATGTTAAGGTCAATGCCCACATGCTTTCACTAATCAGTCTAATCCTCTTTTGGTCTCTCTATCATGGGGTTAATGAGGAATTAGGCTCCAAATTCTAGGGTATGTAAAACATAATTATAAAGTGATCAGTGAATGGTAATCTATTTTGTTTGTATTATGCCTTGCAGTGCAATTACAAGTATTATTACATTATTTCTGCACTGCTTGTACTTATAGGACTCTGCTATGCCATTAGCATATCCTGCAGGATATGTTCCATTCCTTCTCTTGTTTTTTCTTCTGGAGGTTTTTCTTCATTAATTTAATTTATTATTATTATTTTTTTTGTGTTAATTATCGCCTGCAACATCCATTATTATATGTCTTTTTCACTTTATAAAGAAATTGGTTACACCATCTTTGCTTGTTTTGTGACTTTTTGTGAATGGGCAAATACTAATGCATGAGATGCTTGTGAGTTGTGACCCCATAAATCATAGTTGCATCATTCACTAGATATATCTAAGTACTATTTCAAATTCAAAGTTATTCTAAATTGGAAAGTAGGCCAATACATCAGAAAATTGAAAGAGAAATATAAAATATATCTAAAAAAAAATTCCAAGATTTACTTTTTAATTATTGTAATTTTTTATTATCACGAAATAAGTAATATTACTCAAAATGATAAGATGATAACTATTTGTCGTTTAATTAAATGTGATTAACTCATTTTTGTTAAATTATTTTAATTTTGAATCGTCTAAAATTAAAAAAAGGTTAATTAAAATCATCACTTTTTAATTTTTTAGATTTTTCATTTGCCTTTTTATTTTGACTAAGTAAGTATAAAAGAAAAAATTCAAATAAATACATTTTTATCATTTTTTTTTTCAAACAAGGAATTTGAAAATGGGTGGTGATTAGGTTATAGTTAGGTAAAGGCTAATGAAGGTCCATAGGGAAGGCAATAGAGCCACCAGCAGAACAAACTGTTAAAAACTTAAAAGGAACTCTCAGCCTCAGGCCCAACTCTTTCTTTCACTATTTATTAAAAACTAAATAATGTGGGAAAAATATAAAAACATAAAAAAAAAAAAAAAAAAAAAAAAAATAGAAGAAGAAGAAAAAGAAAAAAACTTTTCCATGTGGCATGGTATCTACTTTACTTAACCATCTCATGCCTGGGGAAGTATTTAAGCATATACCAAAACCAAAACCCAAGAAAATAAAAATAAAATGCACTGAAGAGGCTAGAAGAAGAAAGAAAAAAGTTTCAGTGAATTGTTCCATCAATTTAATTTATTTTTTCAATTTTAACGATACAATTTGATTTGAAACTTGATATAAATTTTGGTAATTATATAATATTTTATATATTTATTTTATATTATCTTTTCATTTAATGAAATATTTTTTTTTCTTAAAAAAAAAAAGACTAAAGCTTATACAAGAGTTTTATAATTATAATTATAATTATAATTAATTAATTAATAATAATTAAAAGGAAAAACAATTGAAAATATAAAAAAAAGGTAAAAAAAAATGTGGGGGTGATGAGTAAGACAGCATTATTATTATTTTCTTTTTGAATGTGGCCAAAATCCCAAATATTTATATATATTTTTCATTTTTCTGCTCATTAAAAATCCATTAGTTGCTTGAATAATAATAATAATAATAATAATACTCCACATAAACCATTTTACACTCTTCCATGGCTATTTATATCTCTTTACACAATAACCAAGCAGCACGCGCCAACACGCGCTTTCCTTGATTTCTATTCTCTAGTTTCTAATCTCATCTCTCCACTAGACACTTCCTCTATAGAAAAACCGCCTTCTCACTTCATTCCCTGCCTGTCGTTTTTTGTTATATGAAAAAAGAAAACCGAAAAGAAACAAAAAAAACCTTCCCTTTCTCTCAAATGGGTTGCTTAGGCGTGGGTTACCAGCCAAATCTGGAGTGACCCATGTCATAGTTTATCTACCATTTCAAGAAAATATCTTCGCCATAGCCCATTTTGTTTTGGTCTCTATGTTCTTTATTACTTTTCTTTTAATAGACCCTTTGCCTTCCTCTGTACTCGCCTCTTCACAACTTCTGTTTTTTTCTTGTTTTTCTCTTTGCGCCATTTCTTTTTTCTTCTTTAAATCTGGCCAGACCTAGACCCACTTCATTTTTCACTGTGCTTGTGGCTTAAAACAAAGGTATGTTTTTTTTTTACAAAAATGCTTTTTCTTTCTGTTCTTTAATTGTTTTTTTTTATTCTGTGTTTCAGTGATCTGCCTGCCTCTGTTTTTTAGTCTTTGATTTTGGTTTAGTTATTGATGGTAATGGTTTTTAGTTAAGTGGGGCTTCCAATGTTTGATTGATTGTTAAGCGTGGCCTATTCTCTTTTCTTCCCACCTAACATTATTCTACTATTATTTTGACTCTCAAAATCGCTTTTAGGGTTTGATGTGTTAAAACCATGAAAGATTTTTTTTTTTGGGAAATAACACCAGTTGTTTTTGGATCAATAAACTCATTCTTGTAAGAATTCTTGTTTATAATGTTCCTTAGTTTTAATTATTTTTTTTATGTTTTAAAATTTTTTATTTTTTATTTTTCTTGTAGTTTCACAATTTAGTGATTAATGTGGGATATGCTCGTAAATAAGATTTCAAATCCAGAGATTGTATTGTCAAATCTCGTTGTTTGATTTCTTTTTTATATATATTTATGAACTCCTGGGAATCGGTTTCTAGTATTATTTGCTTCTGGGTATGCATTTAATTTGGTGATTGCTTCATATTTCTTTCTGGGTATGAAATATCCATTTTCGATTTCTTGGTTGCCTGAAATTTGGATATTGCTTTAATTTCTTCCCGAGTATGATTGTCATTTCAGAAATACGTTAAAGTTGTATTCTTTCGGGTCGAATTCTTTCCATATTCTCAAAATTGAGATATTCTTCTTATTTGTTTTCTGTGTTTATTGAATTAAACTTTCTTGTGGGCTTATGGCATATGTAGAGTATTGCTAATAGCTAATGGAGTAATGGGTGGTGTCAGGTTCTGGTATCCTCATTGGATTTGGAGATCCATGGATTGGATTTTAGATATATGACATTAGGAGACCTCTATCTGATATAGAATTATAGATGGAAGTTGGGCAGAATATGATTATGGGTCCTATATATAGCTTGTTTTGCTGGTTGGTTATAAATGCAATGCCATTGTTGCAGGGTCTAGTTTCTTCCATGGTCATGGTTATGGATGTGATATGAGTGTACGTTATAATGTAGTTGTCAGGTAGTAATGATTGGGTTAATGTAGTAATGCAAGACTATTTCTTCACCCTGGCCTGCCCGACAATCAATGTTGCAATTTCTTACATTTGAACTTATTTACTATGCTGTTTGAATTTCCTGAATTTTTGATATCTTATTTGGTGCGTTAACTTCTTATAGAATTTAATTAATTATATTTTAAAATTCATTCCTCTTTCCTTTTCTTTCTGCCAGTCCTGGTGTTCATCGCCTTGTCATCATGGAGGGAGAGACATCATGGATTAATGATTGCTTTGATGATGTGGCAAGAGATATTGGTGAGTTTGATTCATTCTCAGAGCTTAGTGATGAAGGCAATAAAGAAATTAATGCAGTTTCAGTGGATTTAATCTTGCCTGATGATTTGTTGGAACGGATTCTAGCCTATCTTCCCATTGCTAGCATCTTTAGAGCTGGATCTGTCTGTAAAAGATGGCATGAAATTGTTAGTTCAAGGAGGTTTTTATGGAATTTCTCACACTTTCTGTCACAAAAACCTTGGTATTTTATGTTTACAAATGCTGATGAACCTGTTGGCTATGCCTACGATCCAATCCTCCGCAAGTGGTATGGCATTGATCTCCCCTGCATTGAGACATCCAATTTGGTCATTGCTTCATCTTGTGGATTAGTTTGCTTCATGGACAATGACAGTAGAAGCGAGTTACATGTATGCAATCCTGTCACCAAATTCTGCAAGAAGCTTGAGGAACCTCCAGGTTTAAAAATTGCTGATTACAGTGCACTTGCAATTACAGTAAACAGGATGTCACATGGATATACAATTTCAATTGTGAAGTCCAAGCAAGTCCCCGGAAATTTTTTCCAATGGGATCTCTCTATTTATACTTATGATTCGGAAACAAGGATTTGGGTGACTTCTTGGACAGAGGTTTTGACAGGGTGGAGAAGCGGTGATGAAAGTGTGATATGTGAAGGTGTTTTGTACATTTTAATTTATTCTACTGGTGGTGGTGCACCAGAGAATCGCCATGGTCTAATTACATATAATCTCTCCAGCAGATCTGCTCATGGTTTATTGATAAGGAGTTTCATTCCAGTACCTTGTCCTCTTACTTGTGGCCGTTTAATGAATTTGAAGGAGAAGCTGGTAATGGTGGGAGGAATTGGTAAACAAGACCGGCCAGACATAATTAAGGGGATTGGTATTTGGATTCTAAATGGTAAGGAGTGGCAAGAGATTGCCCGTATGCCCCATAAGTTTTTCCAAGGATTCGGGGAGTTAGATGATGTTTTTGCTAGCAGTGGCACAGATGATCTTATATATATCCAGAGCTATGGAGCTCCAGCTCTACTTGTTTTTGACATGAACCAGAGACAATGGAAATGGTCACAGAAGTGCCCAGTGACAAAGAGGTTCCCACTTCAGCTCTTTACTGGTTTTTGCTTTGAACCTCGGCTTGAGATTGAGCCATAATTTGTTTCTTATTGAATTTAATGTGGTGGCGTTGACAAATTTGTCTGAAATTGCCTCATTTTTTTTTTCTTTTGTTTGTTTTGGCTCTTATTTTCAATCATTATGAAATCTGTTCTGGGAAAGTTTACACAAAATGTAACAGCAGATAGGGCTGCTCATTTATGAAAATGGGAATATTATTCTTTGCATTGGAAATACTTAAATGTATTAGTACAACTTTGTCATCCATTTTCTGATCAACATTTTAGCACCTGCCTTATCATAAGAACTTATCGTGATGGTTTTCATCATGTGAAATAATGATTAATCCTTGCACGATTTGCGTTTGATCATTTACACTTTTGATGTTGTTTGTTTTGAATGCATGTCTAACTGTCTCTGTTCTTAAAGTTTATGTATAGAAGCTGTGGGTGTTGATTTCACCTGATCCAACTCTAACTACCTGACTCATTGAGCTAGAGAGTGCTTTTCCAATCTCCTTGGAATATTCAGGGGAATGCTACTTCTCTAGTAGCTTTCTGGATTTGGTAATTCTGCCATTTTGGTGGGGAATCTAGAGCTGTGATAGCTTTTATATTTTTTCAGTGTCTTGTCCAGGTTCCACTGTCAAAATGTAGAAAGAGATTTCCCCCCTCAAAATGGCTAAAGACTTCATGATGATTGTTGTCTTATTTGTTGCTTAGTTTAGAGCAACTAATTGCTTGGATCTGTTAGCATCATGACTAAAATTTCACAATTTTGTTTGATATATCCATCGATATATTAAATTTTCATAGAACGGTATTTAAAACTCATGTCATATCGTTTGATATTTATGAAATATATTTATATTAGCTAAATTTCGTTAAAAATTAGCAAAATATAATAATATTTCGAGAAATTTTGAAAAAAAAAAGGGAAATACAATTCAAAAGTCTTAATTTGAAATTTCACATTGTTACAAAAAATCTCACAAATTGGTTAAAAATTATCAAATAATGAAATGCATGTTTATCAATATAATAAATATTATTGTCAATGTATGACTTAAGATAAATATTGTCTATGACTAGCAAATTGTTATCAATATATTCCAATAGGTGAAAATAGTGATTTTGAACCATACAAAAATTCAATGTGGTATTAAAAATATTACTATAATGTGGTTAATTTGCTGTTGTTATAGTATTGTAGAACAATAATTATGTTTGTATTGTATTATTAGTTATAAGAAAATATAATATAACATTCAAATTCACTAAGATATGAATTTATCAAATTTATTTTTTGTATTATTATATTAGATTCTTAATTTCATACGAATTATATATATCATTTTATAATTTTAAGTAATTATTTATAGATAATTTTTTATATATAGATAATTTTTTTTCATATTTTAATTTATAATTATTCTTCTTACTCTTTCATAATATTTTTTAAAATTTTAATCAATATTTTAAAATTTAGATATTAATTTTCATATTTTTTTTAAATCGATATCGATATCTCAATCGATATCAATATTTCAATTATATTTTCATAATTTTGAGATTCGATATTGTAATCGATATGGATATTTAAGTCTCTGATTAGCATATTATCTTATTCCCCTGTTTATGAGACTAGATGGTGGACATGAAGCCATGAAATGCTGGATTAAACTGTAAATGAGTCAAGATAGTTAAATTCCATTTACAAAATGTTCAAATTTGATCTCATTTCAAATATTAGGATACCGGTATTATTTGTACCAAAAATAAAAATATAAAATTGATAAGATAAAAAATGATTTCCAATAGCTAGAAAACATGCGTATTAGGAAATCCATACCCTCCCCTATAAAAAGTAAAGAAAAGGTTAAAAAAAGAGGTCTCACTATTTTTCCTCGCTTCACATTTCTTTCTATAAACTCTCTACAATCTCACTGACTTGAGCGTCGGAAACTTCCCGCCCTGATCCATCTCAAAGACTCCTAATCCATTTTTCTCTGTTTACATATTCTATCCCTTTGAAGGACTCATTATTAACAATGCAAATCGAAAAATAGACTCATAAAAAATATACTAGGCTTTTTTTATTTTTAATAGTAGAATAAAAAAATTGAATTTAAATATATTATTAGTTGTATATGTATTTATCACTATATGTAGATTTATATTTGTGTGTACAGTACAATGCATCGAGCTTCCTGTACATTGCAAGGAGACTCTTTCAGTATTTCATGCCCAGTTTTGTTGTTGTTGTACATGTTTAATTGTACAAAGAATATTGGAATAACATTTCTTATTTTTAGTTTATTACAGAAAAAAGGTACTCATAATCGTGAACATAAATTAGGTACTCGTTACAAAATGATAACAAACCGTTGTGTTGGGTAGGTTCCATCTGTCTGTTTTATTTTTTCCTTTTATAATTCCCAAAGTTCAGCAACTCAATGCACAATCTATGATTCACTTAATAAGCAGAATAAAGAATGTTTTGGTTGGTTTGTTTTAAAATGATTTTTTTTTAACAAAATAATCAACCAAAACAATAACTCAATAAAAATAAAATCATGGAAATTACATTATTTATTTATAATAGAATGGTGTATGTGAACTAAAGTAGTGAATTAGCATAAAAAGTAACTAAAATCCAAGAAATAGGCCAGCTGGAATATTGTAATGAAACCTAAAAAAGCAAAGGTGAATAATTAGGAAAAAAAAAAAAAAAAAACCTAACTAAATCTGGCGCGAAAAGCTCGTGTATTTTGGAATCCCAACGGCCACAATCGGAAAATCAGTGTCAGTCGATAATTGTTATAAACTCATAATTTTTGAAACAAAACTAAAAACCGAAACAACTGAATCTTTCAACTACAAAATGTATATAAATAAGATCAAATCATCACTTAAATTTGCGAATCCAGAGAACACACACTTGTTCTCCATTTCTCTCCTAGAGGTTCATATTAAGTTTCGACGAAGACGGAAGGTACCCTTTTTTTTATAAATTTCTTTTCTTTCAATTTTTCGGATCTGGGTTAATCAAATCGCTTTTTTTTTTATATATATATATATTTTATTTGCTGATTACAGAAGGTATAAATTGCTTCGCGGATCAAATTAGGTTTTGAGGGGTTCTTGCAATTAGAGAAATTTTCACCCAATTGTTAGTGGGAAAAGAGAGATTTGAAATGGTTATTTGATAAAAATGATCGATTGATTCGTTTTGTGAAGAATGTTGATTGGTGACTGGATTTTGTATTTATTGATCTTCTGTTGTGTAATGTGATGATGCCTTTTACAGGGCAGTACATGGCGGAGTCAGGAGAACAGATTGCTTCATTTGCATTCAGAGATATCCGAAGTAAAAGGATACAATATTATCAGCATGAATCTAGTCATGTTGTCTCAGGCCTTACTGAGTTAGAATGGAAAGATTACTGCCCTGATGTTTTCAGGTTATGTACTCATTTTTTTTCTTTCTCATTTATAGCTGTCTGCATATTTTGATTCAATCTTTTATTTCTTCTTGCTTAAATTCAGTTACATATTGCACCAAAATTTGGTGCTTCTTAAAAATGATTCAAAGGTGTCACTATTTGTCAATTTATAGCTAGGCTACTTTCCAATTACATGTTTTACTCTTCAGCAATGTCTTTGCTTGTTGGACATCCTGTTGAGGCTACACTTCAACCCTTATAATAGCTATTTGTTTGTGGTCCAATGTTGAGAAAGAAACAATCATATTACAAGGGTAGATTCTGTTTTATTTTCTCACCAGTTATATGCAGTGATACTTATGTACAGTTTCTTTATAGTTTATCAGGATATCATTTTCAGAAAAAGAAAAGGCAGAAAATAGGGAAAGTTGAAGCCTAAGGTGGATAAAAATCTTCTAGAAGGAATAATTCCTATTCACAGGAGTTTTTTCTTTTTTTCTTTAAACTGCAAAATGTTAGGCCACATGATCATTTCTATAAAGGTGAACCTGGACTCTTGTCTAACTGCGAAGAGACTGCTAAATATGGCATTCTTTGGCCATAAATTTCATCCCCTTGACAAATCTCCTTGACAAATTACCTAGATGCAATGAGTTGGGTCTTCAAATGTCTTCAATTTGTTGATAAGGAATTGTAAACGTTATAGAGAATGGAGATCTTGTTGCCATTTTATTGCTTGTTTGTACCATCCATGAAATTAATTCCATCATCCTTTCAAAAGTTCTTTCTTTTCTAAAATAATTTTTTCCTGGTTTCTGACTTGATGCATATGTTAAAACTATCAAAAAACTGTAATGTTGAGGAGAAAAATAGAGCTGAAATTTGTGTTAATGTATTTCTTACAGAAACTTACAAAAGCTTCAAAATGTTAATCACGCTGATTACATGATGTTGCTTTGTGCAAATGACATCCTACGGGAGGTCTCTTCACCAGGAAAAGCTGGTCGCGTGATTGTTTTGTCAAATGATAACCGATTTGTAATAAAAACCCTGCGGAAATCAGAAGTGAAGGTAAGAAAAAATTAATCTTTGTTGTTGTCCTGCTGGTACTATATGAAATTTACCAGATGCATACAAACACGAATTAGCATATTTGCATAAAATAGTTTCCTATTAAAGCATCAAATGTTGTTTCTCATGAAACTCTTCTTTTTTAGCTATGAGGGATTGGATTTATTACTATTTCTTGAAATTTTTAAAAGCACTTCTCTGAAATTTCTTGCCATGAATTTCATGATTTTTGTCGGTCATCTCTCTCTTTCTCTCTGATTCTTCATTTTGCTGGGAAAGGACACGCTACACTTAAACCTGTTGGGTGTTTTTATGGCTTTGAAGTTGTGATTTTGAGTCAATTAGAATACCAAAGATTCCTTGGCCTGTACTTTTTGGTTTATAAAAATAAAAAATATGACAAACTTCCCATGTAGGTACTCGTGGATATACTTCCAAACTACTATTTCCATCTGACAAAGAATCCAGCTTCGCTATTGCTCAGACTGTATGGACTTCACTCTGTGAGACAAGCTGGAGGTCTTAAGGTAAATAGTGTTTCAATTTCTTTGAACAAAAAACTACATTATCTTGCAAAGTGGATGCTTCCTAGTTATGTCCATCTCAAGGGTCCAATTGCCCATAAGAAACTTTATCAAGTACTACATTTCCCCAGGAATATATTTCTTTAAAAATAAATGTGTCTGAAATTCTTTCATTTGCAACCTTTTAAATTTTTGTCAAGATATTTCTACATGGAAGGCAGAATTGTATTGGTAATTGCATATAAATAAGCAAATAAGCAAACGGCAAAGGATTCAAATGCTATTTATTTTTATCAGTGAAGTACTAATGATTATGGAGACTGAAGATGTTAGTGTTTCCCAAAGTTTTTGGTCACATATGCACTACAAGTTAAATCCAGATGTCACTTTACTTTTGATTTAGAAGAAATAAATCTAGAAAATAAGTGCAAAAAACCCTGATAAAAACTCTTTGCCATTCTGTATCTTCTCTGCTGCTTGGATGCTGCCATCTTTATGTTACTAACTCGGTATAATAATGATTCTTTATGGACAGGTTTACTTTGTTGTTTATGCAAACCATATTCCACAAGATGGGACTGTATATGACATTTATCATCTCAAAGGCTCATTAAAAGGACGTGCACTCCAGAAAGTGAGAGTTGAGGGGTACATCATACATAAGGATCTTGATTTTGATTATTGCTTTTACCTAAGCCCATTGATCCAAGAAAGGCTCTTAGCGTAAGTCAATTATTCTACTTGTTCTTGTTCTTTGCAGTAATTTAAAATAAAAAGAATATTGCAAGCAAGAAAAATAAAAATAAAAGTAAATCTGAAATTGAAATGTCAGATTTTTGGGGATGGATCTTAGACGTGGTAGTCTTTCTCTGTTTCTCACATTGTTCCTTTTATTATTTTTCCTGTTAGAGAACTTTAAGAGCTGCACTTACTTATCATATTGATTAATGTTTCATTGATATCCTCTTTCATCTTCATTATCACAGCTGATGCATGGGAGATGCATTGGTTCAATTTTAACTGTGTGCATGCCTATAAGAAGACAATCACTGTTACCCGTAAGATGTCTATAAATTATCTGATATGAAAATCCTAATTTGCAATCATTATGCCTCATAAATTATTTCACTTTAATTTCCATTGTGCCAAATTTTGGAGCACATTTAATCATTTTCACATTTGGTGGATAATACAAAAAAACATTGCATTCTTGCTAAAGCAATTCTAGAATGAGGAGAAAAGTATAATAACATTATATACCAAGGATGCGTTGGCACAATACTATTCCTAAAATGTATGTATTTGGTCTAATGTCCATGTCTAAGTGAAATCCCTGTCCACAGTATGTGTCTCACAGAGATTGAATGCAATTCCACTAGGAAATTAAAAAAATTCAGTTAAGGACAATTTGCATGTTAAATTCCATGAAACAAGAAGTTAGGGGTGCAGTATAAACAAACTTTTGTCTCTTGGTTTGTTATTTATTTTTTAGTCATGTATAAATGGTATTTGATTACAATCATCTTTTACTTTTATAGGCAAATCAAGTCCGATTGTGGTTTTTTAGAGGCAGAGGGCATAATCGAATACAGTATTTTGATTGGTTTAGCCATACGAACTCCATGTCCAGGTGATTGCTTTTGCCAAAAAACCTTCATCTTTTTGAATGGTAAATTTCAGCCATGGTCACTCAACTTTGCATTCTTTCAGTGCAGCAACTAAACTTCAATTTGTTCCAACAAAATACTATTGTTTAATTTTCCTTTCAATTAGATTGCTAGGGGCAAATGCTGATGAATAAGAATAACTTCCAAATACCTAATGTGCAACCTGCCAGAAATCTTTCTAATTGAGAGAGTGAAGAGAGAGATAGCACCTTTGATTTTGAATGGAGAGCATTTCTTAGTTTGAGTAAAATAGTTTCTGTGGATTGCCACGTCGGATTTCCAGCAACTTCTTGACTGGGATGTGGATCCAGAAACCTTATGGAAATGTAATCGAACCTCAGTTATTTTTCCTCTGATCGATTTGACAAAGAAATATCAGTGCCACTTGTGAACTTTGCACTGTAATTCTTACTTCATCAGTTGAGCTTACGATCACTCTCCTTGATTTAACAAACTGATTTTCAGTATCTGGTGACACAATAATGTTGAGATATACAATATTTAATCACCATATGGATATGAGACTTCAAATTTGAAGTTCAACCAGTTAAGTAAAGTTGCTTTCCTTTTTGTTATCTTTTTCTAGATCATTGCTGGATGAATTTCGGTCTCACTCAAATAAACACTAATCCTAATTAAACAATTCTTCTTTTAAATTATGTCTGGTGCAATGGTTGCGTGATTCTCTATACATTCTTCCGACTAAATAAAAGATGTTTTCTTTTAAGTTATTAGTTTGCTGTTGGTTCCATGATTCCTTATACATGCTTCTGAGTATTTTTCCTTTTCCTTTTCCTTTGTTTGAACATTTGCCAATAATGGATGAACTTGTGATTTGGCATGCAATGATGCATGTAAATTGTTTCACTTCTGTGAAACTTCCATTTGTTCCCACATTCTCTGGTTCATACACAGGTGTTGTTTAGTTAAGCAAAATTTATCGGGAGAAGGTCTTTTACTAACTGTTTTTCCCTCTCCACATGTCCTCCTTAGTTGTTTTTATCATTCTACAATTCCTAAGGGAATGTTTGGGTCAAAGGATCAAATAAATGTGGAATTCATATGAGCAAATGAATTTCATTAATAAAATCCAATTGTAATTGATTCTTATATTTGGTATCCTAATTATTAAGTATAGAATTCATTTACAAAATCAACTAATTTTAGTTAAGTCAAATTTGTAACCTTACTAATTTAGAGTTCATTTGCAAATTCAACCAAATTAAATAGGATTTGGTTCAAGCATATAACTAATCCCATCGAATTGTTGAGATAAAATTCCAAATGAATTTTCATTTGTACCAAACTTGAAATATATAAATTTACAAATGAACTTTCGTGGAATGTATTTATACATACTAAAGAAGCTCTAAAAGACAATTATGAATAAAATGAAAATTTATATGATACAAATAAATGAAGTCTGCATAGTTATGATTAACTGGACAACCATTAAAGGCTTAATTTTTTTGTTTTTTTTTCTTCTACAGGTTCAATGGATTTTGGAAGTCCTTGTAGCAAGAATACAGTCTCCACCACCTCTTCTTTTCATACTGATTCAGTTGATAGCAGTAGTTCAAATAGTGATACCATCTCTCATTGCTCTTTTCAAGAAATTGAGGATACACAATTGAGTTTTGCTGAAATTTGCCAAGAGCCTGACAGGTAAAACTCTACCTTGCCCACCAAAAAATAGAAGATTTGCGGAAGGGACCAACAAGTTGCTCTGTTATTTTAATTGATACACAATGATTCAATGAGTCTTTACAGTAAGCAAAAACTGATTTGGAATAATTCTATATAGCTTAATAAACACTGCATTGACCTTTGGTCAAGTCCTTTACCCTTCATAGGCCTAAACAGAAAGTGGCATGGAACTGAGCTGAAACAACAAAAGTTGAGTTCGGCATTGTAATTTCTGCTCTCTGCAAGGAAAGTTTAATGAATTTTACCACATCATGTATGTAACACAAAGTTCAGAGATCGCATGTGCTGTAATGCCTGAAATAATTGCTCAAGTTATTTGCAATGCTCAAGTCCTGCAATTGCTCAATAGCAGAATCAGTAATAGCTCAAGTTATGCAAATTGTTCAATTATACAAAAGTGGAACCAATAGTTTTTCAAGTTCTGTAGTAATTAATACACACTTTTGTATTGCAGTAGTGTATTCAAATTTGGCGAAGGAATGCCAGTACGTGCTGTCCGAACAAAAATGTTAGAAATGGGAATTGCCAGAGAATCAGAGGGCTTCAATGTTACCTTACATTTTGCAATAGTTGATATCTATCAGAAGTACAATGTGAAGAAGCGCATTGAGCGTCTTTACAAGTCAATACACTACGATCCAAAGTTAATATCTGCTGTAAATTCGCAAGATTATTCTTCTCGTTTCCAGGATTTCCTCAAACAAACATTTCTAGCGGAAGACACAAATTTCTGAGCTTACCACTGGTAAGTTCTTTTTCCTTTGCTCTTTTTGTTTTCATATAAGAAGTCTGTATATGTAAATGCAACTCATTTTATTAGTTGAGTATGTTCATTACTGGGGTGGTGAAGGACAATTAGAGATATCCACCAGTGCAAAATGACAGTTTCTAAAATGTACACTCTTTTCCTTTCCAAGTAAAATGGCTGGACGGGGTCACATGGCAATTTGGCATAAAGAAACTGTCAGTTTATATCATTTCAAGATTGTGCATCATGCAGATGGGTAACATCCCGAAAGTAGCCATCAGTATATTACTTTTATCTTACCTTTAATTTAAGTTCAGCACCTTACTACTCTTGTGAACTTATAACATTCTTTTTTGCAAATCCTTACTTTTATCAAGTGAATAAGATAATGGAAATCACCCTTCACTTGGCTCACACTTAACCTATTCCGAATTGACCCTTGAATTTTATGTAGCCCTCACTCTACTCCAAGGTTCAAATCGTTGCCTTTTCCTGTCGTTAGCTGTTTTTCTCTGCATTGCATATCTGAGGGCAGAGCTTGAGGGCTTCTATCATGGATGTGGGACCACATTATCTATGCATTCTTCCATACCTTATTTAATGGTACAATTTTCATTTCTTTTTTTTTTCCTATTGTTTTTGCTTCGACAGGGAAGGATCTTTACCACTAAAGTTCATGACCATCTGTTTAGCATAAAGTGCACAAACAGTGATGTGAAGTTTGGATTGCGGATGGCAATGACTCTTCGGAGAGAAATGTGAACACAGCTTGTCTCAAGTAATTAGCTTCTTTCATTTATGAAGATGTTAAAAAAAAAAAAAAACTGAATTAAGCTAAAATGAAAAGCTTATAAATAGTTACTGAGGCTTGAAGCATAGTCGAATGATTTAGAATATCTAACAAAATCATTCTGTTTGGAGAAGAAGTGTGTGAACAATTTGTAATCGTAAGATTCTATATTAATGACTGGATTTGCAGTTGGCCTCTGACTATCAATCAAGACTTCTTTTGGTTACATATTTTCAAGGTTTGCTCGTTTGTGTGTGTGTGTGTGTGTAGGGGTGAGCATTCGGTTGGTTCGGTTCAAAATCAAACTGAACCGAAATAATCAAAATTATATTTTTCTAAAATTGAATCGAACTGAACTTATAGTAAAAACCGAACCGAAAAGATTCGGTTCGGTTTATCGGTTTCACTGTTTTTTTTTTCTTTTTTTTATTATAATAAAATATATATATATATATATATACATATTATTTATATATTTATTAATAATATATTATATATATATTAAAATTATTATATATAATATAATATATTATATGGTTGGGTTGGGTTTGGTTTGGTTT
>CATKHJ010796531.1:0-10278 GCA_949750685.1 Vernicia montana | reverse complement strand
TAGGTTATAAATGAAATAACTATTCCTAAGAAATAAAATATGTTAGGAATAAAATAATTATTCATATTTTACAATTTGATTCATGGCATGTAATGAGTAAATTTCAATTTCAATGACTTTAATACCCTTATAAATTAATTTCATTATTATTATCAAAATTGAATTGTCATATAATTTCATAAATTTAACTTAAAAAATAAACATATAATATTATTAAAAAATATTTAAGATATTAAATATATAAATTTAACCACTTATTAAATATATTTTCTTTAAATAAAATAAAAAAGCAACAATTTTAGTCGAATTAGATCTCTATTTAAATCCAAAACGACATACGGAGAAAAAAAAAACTGGAAAAACAAAGCACTTTAACTTATAAAAATCCTCCTTTAATATAAAAAAAAAATAAAAAACAAAAAAAAATTAATATATTCTTTTCAGTTTTGTTGTAAAATTTTAAAATAATATATTAAAAGGGAATATAATTTTTAGTTCTAGTTTCTTACTTTTATATTAAAGAAAAAAATTATTAACAATTATTTAAAAAAAAAATAATATATTAAAAATAAAATTTTAAGGAGACCATAGAGAGAAAAGAGTATATAAAAAATATTATGTCTACAATATTGTTTTTTGTGAGGGGTAAAATTGAAAATATTCAATTCCACAATATAAAAAATACCTATTCTTTAATTTTATATGGAATAGGTATTTAATAAAAATAATGGAATTACTATTCTATACTAAAAATGTGAATCAAAGTGAAGAATAACTAATCCTATGGAATAGCTATTCTATTATTTGTCTATTCCGCGAACCAAATATGATTTTAAATCTACTCCTCCTTCCTTGGGAAGAATATGAATAAGGTTATTATTTTGAGTACTAGAGTCTATTTTCCTATCAGAAGATCAATGCTTATTGAGGGATGGTGATTCTTCAATGGCTTTAGCTCCTTAGATTCACAGTTCTTATCAGGAGTGGAGGTAGATTTTGCTCTAGTGATGAGTGTGGGAGTTTAAATAGCTTGACCCTCTTTATTAGTAGACTAATCCTCTACCACTCCCTCTCTTTATTTGCTTAAAAGTTTTTGAGTTTTCTTATATCTCTATTCTTCTATAATTTTAGTGAAATGAATAGATTTTATTTTATTAAAATTTCTTTTCCAGAAAAGTTAAGAAAAAAATCACATTTCTAATAAGTTGACAATTGACAATAAAAGACCAATTTATTTACTCAGCTACAAAAAATTATATACAAATTTTAATACTAAAAGAAAAAAAGAAGATAATAATCATGAAAGATGAAGTAATTTAAAATAAATATAAAAAAATTTAAATTAGAAGAGTATTTTCACTTAAAAAATTAAAAAAATATTTTGAATGAAAAAAAAAACCCAATGATTTTGGATTCATAAATTGATTTTTAGGAAAAATTAATTGTTTGAATTTATGAAAATTAAATAAAGTTTAAATTAAAAGAATATTAAATTAAAAGAATATTTTTACTTGAAAGAATTAAAAGAATATTTTGATAAAAAAAATAATTAAAAGAATATTAGTAAACATAATTAAAAGAATATTTTTTAATTAAAAATTAAAAGAATATTTTGAATGGAAAAAAATAATTAAAAGAATAAAAAAGACAAAAATATAAATGACTCTAAAATCACTAAATTTTGAAAATTTTTTTAATGTGGTCACAAAAGTTCATCTGACGTGGATATGAAGTTGCGTGCTAAGTTAGATGGTTGGAGTGATGTGTTATGGCATATCAGTATTCCAGTGAAATTTTGACATGAATATGACTAGTGATTTCTAACTGGAAAAAAAAAAAAAAATTTAGGTATTCGCCTATAAGAAAATTTTCTTTTGGTAACCACATTAAAAAAAAAAAAACCAAAAATTTAGTAATTTTTGTATCATTTACCCGAAAATTTTCTCTACTGAGGGATTGTAACCAACACCAGTTGCCAAGCTCTCCTTAATAACCTATACTTAAACCTACCCGACATTGGTCTAATTGAACCAGCTTCGCCGCATCGAGCTGTCAATCCTAAACCAATTAAAATTTATTCTTTCAATTCGAGTGGCCAATCTGGAACCAACTGGAATCAATTATTTGCCTTTGCTATTGTTGTTTCCGTCATCTCGTTCTCATTTGTTGGATTTGTTAAGACTTGCAGCGCTGCTACTACTGCCGCTTTGTTCATCTTCTGAGTTGTTGATGATGGGGAAAATTGGTGTTGTTATGTTGCGATATTTGTGTAAGTGCACATATCGTTAACAAATAATATAGCAGTGAATAGAGTATCGATTTCATAAGGAAGGATTGACAAGTATCAAAATTATGAATTCCATTATTATTTAGATGATCGATTAAGATTTAAAAACAAGTAAACTAAAACATATAAGAGAAAAATAAAAAAATTAATTCAATATATAGAAAATGCTTAGAATTTATATTTCATCAATCGACTACCTATAACTTCTCTAATGTTTTCTAGATTGATTTTATCTTATTGAAATTAATGATTAGATTTTTCTAATGTATATTTGTATAAGTGCACAGATCGCTAACAAGTAATATAATAATGAATAGAGTGTTGATCCCATGAGGAAGGGTTGACAAGTACCAAAATTATGAATTCTATTATTATTTAGATGATCGATTAAGATTTAAGAACAAGTAAACTAAAACATATAAGAGAAAAATTAAAAAATTAATTCAATATATAGAAAAGGCCTAGGATTTATATTTCATCAATCGACTACCTATAACTTCTCTAATGTTTTCTAGATTGATTTTATCTTATTGAAATTAATGATTAGATTTCCCTAATGTATATTTGTGTAAGTGCACAGATCGCTAATAAGTAATATAATAGTGAATAGAGTGTCGATCCCACGAGGAAGGGTTGACAAGTACCAAAATTATGAATTCCATTATTATTTAGATGATCGATTAAGATTTAAGAACAAGTAAACTAAAACATATAAGAGAAAAATTAAAAAATTAATTCAATATATAGAAAATGCCTAGGATTTAGATTTCATTAATCGACTGCCTATAACTTCTCTAATGTTTTCTAGATTAATTTTATCTTATTGGAATTAATGATTAGATTTTCCTAATGTATATGATGTTATTTTTGTTAACCTTATCTCTACTCTCGTGATCACAAACAATTATACAAACCCATTAAGTTTTGTGGAATTCTCATAAACAATCACAAAGGAGTATTCTTATCTCTAAACAACACATACCCTAGGTCTAATATCTCAATGAACTAATATTATACTTCCACTCTTGCTACTTCACATGATATCTCTAATTCATGCAATTAATGGCCAGTTAATCACAAGCATTAAATACTAAGATAAAATATTAATTCCAATAATTCCAACCCAATCAATCAAATATAGATAATTATAAGTAAATCTAGAGATTACATTTAAACCCTAGAAAAAAATAATTAGTTACTCATATTAAAAGAAAAAACAATCAAATCAATAATTAATCTAAAAGAAAATATCATAATAATTTATTATTGAATTGAAGAGTAGAAGTGTAATACCCTGAATTATAATTACTTGTAATATTTCAAGTTAGAATGTAAAGATTTTTGCTGACGAGGATGAGGACGAAGATGAAGCATTGATGATGAAGCGAAGCTTCAATAGTAAGGATGAGCCTTGATGACGAAGACAAGCTCGATATAAGAGAAGCGAGAGGCTTCAATGACGAGGACGAGGATGAGCTCAATATATGAGAAGCGAGCTGAGAAGCTCGGTATCGAAGACAAGAACGAAGAAGAGTTCGATATTCAATGAGAGAGACAGTGAGCTTGGTACAAGTAAGATGAGTTAAGAAGCTTGGTATTGAGACTGTGAATGCCTGTATAGATATGAGAAGTGAACGAGGCGAAGAGAATTGAGTGGCTCGAGAATGTTGTACAACAAATAGACATGTGTAAGTTTTTGTTTATGTGTTGTATTAGGATTATGCATATTATTGACGTGGCTAAGGTTACAGTACGTCGACCACTATGAGTGATATTTTTTCTAATAGACACGTGTAAGTTTTTGTTTATGTGTTGTATTAGGATTATACATGTTATTGACATGGCTAAGGTTATAGTACGTCGACCACTATGAGTGATATTTTTTCTTTCTTTCTTTCTATATAAGTCATTCAGAGTATTCAAACATTGTATTTTTTCTTTAAATCAAATTTTTTTCATTCCTTTAAAGATATCACATGATCTTGAAAGTAATCCTAGAACTCAAGGAAGTTCTTTCTTTTTCTTTTCTTTAGAAGAGTTTTGGCTAAAGTTAATTAGTGAGCTAGTTGATTCTCGTACAAATTGGTAATTGAGCTTTAATGAAAAGACTATAGCATAATCAAGTGAGTTATAAATTATATTAGTGTATGGTAGTTTTACTATGAATTGTTTATAGTTAAATTTCTCCATTGAATTATTTATTCTTAATAATTTATTGCACCATATCTACTATTCATTGAAACCAAAATATATAAAGCCATATTATTTTAAAGCTAGTAAGCTTTTCTATTGAATTAATGTTACTAACTTGTTTAATTGAACCTTGTTTTAATTGATAATTGTTTAATTGTATCACACCCCAAAACCCAATAGTGTGACGGTCTTAAGACATGGGTAGGTTTAAAATCACCGAACACCCGTAGAATCCACTATTATCTTAGGAAATCTATATCGAACATAATCCATATCATTGACACCCATTAATAGACGAATATACTTAATCATACAATACCATAGTGCTTTCTACGGAGTACTAACATTGGAATTTAAACTATTCAATTACATAACAAAATAATAGTTCCTGAACTTTTACATTTATATTGGCTTCGAGGAGAAAGAATTTGTGAAGCTCAATTTACTTTGTCCCTACCCTCTTCGACTCGACCACCTAAAACCACAGACGAGGAGGTGAGTCGTCAACTCAGTAAATAAAAAATGCATGAATTTAAGGGGTTTTCTTAGTTATACATGACTTTACACAATAGGAACATAATTAGATAAAATGAATAAGAAATAATAGTTTACAAGGTACAAGAATAATTAACATGTGCCGAAGGAGAATAGGCACCAAAGTACTATCCATCATGACACAACCATACAATAACCATCAAAGAAATATAGGCGGGACTGCACCTCAGACCTGTAATACTCCAGATGCTTGTAAGTCACCAGAGACCTAAAAATAGCATGGAACTGAGTAGAATAAGGGAATTGAGATGGCAACTAGGAAGGCAGGAGTCGAAATCCCTAAAAAGGGTACGTGTTCGAAAATTGAGGCGCTAAGTGTGAGTCGGTGAATTCCTACCTCAGAAAGGATTCCTAAATTTTATTCGAAGAATTTAGATAAATATGAGGACGTTAGAAATGATAGAACTCAAAAAGTTGGATTAGAATTGAGCATAGAAAAATATCTAAGTAAATCAGGACGTTAAGCACAGAACCTATGGGTTTTGACTTTAGAATTTTTATTTAAATTTCGACTAAAGAAATTAGATGAAATAATGAGTAAATGAGATATTTGCACCCAAAATTTTAAATTAAAAATATTAATAGACTATATTAATAGAAATTAGAGTAAATAAGAGGTAGAAATGACAAGTTGGTAGTGATTGATAAAAAAAGTAATGATTACTTTGACTTTTGTGTAATTAGAAAAAAAAAAAAAATATATATTAATATTGGAGTCGACAGACGGATGGGGAGAGTGAATATATGGCTAAGGTTTGACAAATTTTAGTGAAGAAAAATAAAAAAAAAGAAAAAAGAAAAAAGAAAGGACTTGGAAATTTCCTAGGTGTATAAAAAGAACAATTTTTGCCTTAAGCTTCATTTATACTCGTATTTTTTCAATATCTAAAGCAAATAAAAGAGAAGAGAGAAGGAAGAGTGAGAGATACACGGGAAAAAGGACAAGGGAAGGAGGAACTAGCTGAAGGTAAGTATTCTACTTAAAATTATTTCCTTTTTCAAGATAAGTCAAGTTTTATAGTTGATTTCCTTTATGTTTTTTTCCTTTCTTTCGTTGAAATTTCAGGCAGCTTGGAGGGAGCTAAGGGAGTGATGTTTTTGTTGAATTTAATGAGAAATAAAATTATATTAAATGTATAGGAAGTGGAAATTAACTTAGATGAAAATCCCAACATGAATTGAAGTAAAAAAAAAACTAGGGTTTAGTGATAAATAGGATTAACAAGCTTGAATTAGTTTAAGTGTGTGTGTGATTGCTAAAGAGGATCATAAATTGTAGTTAAGGGAATATAAAGATGAAATAACATAGGGGAAGACAAAAGAAAATAAATTTAGGATAAAAGCCATACTAAAACCTTAACGAGTTAGTTGGGCAGAATTGAAGACTTACCTAGGAATCCAGTTTTTCTGGAATTTCTGGCCTCAATTCAAGAACCTTAAGTTTTGAATTTAAACTTGGTCAAAACTACAAAGTTGTAGATATGGATGTGAACTATAGTCCTCTTAAAAGGATTAGTGAAATTTATAGCAAGTTTGGAGATATAGAGTTTTTAGTGAGACTTCCTCTGTGTGTAAGATCAATAGAGACTCTGAGATTAACCTTTCAACTTATTGACCTTAGAGATAGCTTCAGGCTAAGGTCAAAACTAATAAATTGGTTTTTTATATATATAATTTTATCTTGTAAAAGAAGTTAACCATTGGAGTTGAGAATTTTGAGCTGTAGCTGAGATAATAAAAGAAGGTCAGTCTAACCCTATACACTGACTTAGTCTGCAATCTAGAACTTAAGCCCATGATTGGAGGACCTTAGGGGGTAGAAATTGGATAGAGTTAAAAACATATGAAATTTTTCCTTATATGTTTAAAATATATCTATAAAAGGGATTTACAATTGGATGTACACATTGTGAGTTGCAGTAGCAACATTGATGAGAGGTCAGCCTGCCTTGGGTTCAGATTCAGGACAAAATTTAGTAAGTCACCATAATTAGTGTAGAGCTCCAAATGAGCTTAGTTTTGGATATATTGTACAAATATGTGTTTAGTTTGTAATGGAAAAAGAATCAAAGTATTTGGATAAGTACAACTTGAATTATGGCTAGGACAGTCTAGGAAAGTCAGGGTTTTGTTTAGGCAGAATGTTAAATTTAAAAGCTTTAGTGTTATTGTTTAAAACCAATGAATTCAATTTTTCCTATTGGTTAAGTGTAGAGGAATAAAGGGACCAACAAGTAATTAGTAATTAAGAGGTCGGGGAACATTACGGTTGACGGTGTTAAAGTAAGATAAGTAAAGCTATATGTCAATGTGAGTAATTATTATACTATTATACTTGTGAACTGTTTTTCATAATTTCTATGACATGTTGATCCCTAAAGTTCATTGATATCTTTGAAATCCTATTGTTCACTGAATATTCTTGATTTCTTTCTTGATATTCGAGTTACCTTGAATCATGTATGTTGTTTGTTCATTAATGTGCTCTATGTTCAATGTAACATAATTCATGCATCAAGTATCATTATTATTGGACCCATGTATGAATACCAAATGGTAGCATGCTCGCAAAGGGGCTTTTGCTTCGACAAGATTACAAGGAAGCTTGTAAACCTTATGTATGCTTGCAAGTGCATTTTATGTTCATTGTCATATGACCCATGTTTAGGTTACCAAATGGTAGCATACTCGCAAGGGGGTGTCTACTTTGGCAAGCTTACAAAGAAGCTTGTGAACCATAGAATTTATGTAAATATCATGTTATGATACTAATGCCATTTATTACATTCAATGACACGTATGGTATTGTTATTGTTAATCTCTGTACAATGCCTACCATTCTTGTAAACCAAGTTGTATTCCTGTCTCACAAGTATGGTAGTATAATTTTTATTCACTGAGTATTCGACTCACCCCAATTTCCCTTATTTTCTTTACAGGAAGATAGTAGTCTGACTAATGAGGTCAAGTACTCGTCCTCACTTGAAGCTCGAGATTAAATGAAGAAGAGTTATATTTGTATCTTACATATATATGTATATAAGTCATGAATATTTGAATATATTTCTAGATGCTACTTAAGAACCTTAAATGATAGCAATATATAAGATGTGTAAATTATGAATGGTTTAGGAACTTTTTAGTTATACAATGTTGATGATGGAATCTAAAGACAATAATATAAGTTAACATGTATAAATATACAGTTAATTGTTAATATGTGAAGTTTAGTATATAAGATTTGCCCTAAATATATGTTAATATTTATGTGAGTATATTGGGAGAATTTGCATTGACTATGGAGTTGGGGATATAAGGGAGGAAATATTTGGAAGTGTGGTTTTATGCAGGTTTCGGATCTTGTGAATTGTTAGGGGTACAACCGGCATTTCACTGGAGTATCGTTTATTTATCAGTGTTAGTGGGTTCTACAAGTTTTTGGTGGCCTTAGGTATATCTATGCCTTAGAACCGTCCATCTCAAAAGTGGGATGTGACAAGACCCCATAAACCTCAATGACTATCAGGGCAATAACTTCTCCTTGTACATATGGTAGGACACTGATACTTAGTGTAATAACATAAATTTTATTTATTTTAAAATTCAAGTTTTATAAGAAAATATATTTATTTATATTTATATTTTGATATTTAAAATGATATATATTTAAGGTAATGAAAATATTTTATCAAATTAGTTATTTGAAGTTTTGGTTTATTATAATATATTTAATTAAGAATTGGGTATTAAATTTTTTTGAAAATATTATGAATAAAAATATTTATTTAGAAAATAAAAATGCATAACAGAATTGTGTTCAACTCGATTCGAACTTTTGACCAAAGAGAGTTTTAGCAAGCTTTTAACCATCAAACTAATTATTTTCATGTTAACTTTTTTTCATTGAATATATACATATATTAATAATAAAGATTGTCTATAAAAAAGAAAGGACATATTTGATTGGCTATTTAGCAGCCAATCAGAGGCTGCCTTTGAAGGAAAAAGAGAGCAGATCAGGTAGAGAGAGAGAGAGAGCCACCTGTAAGGCCTCGTCCGAGCACCGGTCCGATCCGTTAGAGGGGATCGAAATACTCATTCGGGTTTAGTCTCACGATGAAACCCTCGGATTCGGATTGGTTGATTTTGAAAATGAATTTGGGAGTTGCCACCTTAATTTTATTTTATTTGGAAAAAGTTAAGAAAAAACCCATTTGATTGACTCCAGTTATTATCCAATAGAAAAATGCACTACCAAAGAGGATTTGGGGACTAGGTTTTCGGTTTATTTTTACTAGTTTGGCAAGTTTAATACACAATGACTTAAAATGGATTTCATGAATAATATAAATGAATGAACAATAATGTATGAATTAAAGTAAAGTAAATAACAAAAACATTAAAGGAATTAAATAAAAAAAAGCAAATAAGAATCTTAAATTTACAAAATAAACCAAATCAGGTAATACTCCCTCTAGCCCTTATGAGTTCTAGGAGAGTCACACATTCCCCAAATTAAGTCAATAAAGAAAATAAAATAAACAATAAAAAGAAAACAAAATGAATAAGATGAAAGGAGAAGAAGATTCATTTTAATTAGATTTGATGCTTTCAGACAAGCATGCCTACGTATATGTAATACCTCGAATGTTCATGTATAGACTTCTATCTGATCATATGAATGAATTATAAGTATTATTACATGTGCATTGATGAATTAGATCGATTAGAGTTGAGTATTGAACTTAGAAATTGGAAGTGCATGAAATAGAGCAGCAGAGTGTAATTCACAGGCGCAACGTGTGTATCGCGACCGCGATCGTGGGCGCGACATCCACCGCGAACTCTTTTGTCTGAATTTGGCAATTTGACTTGATGAGAATCGCGACCGTAACATTGAAATAGCAACCGCAATATGCCAATGAACAGTCACGTGAACAGTAGTAAGTAGCAACCGCAATATGGGAATCGCGACCGCTACTTGCATGTCGCGACTGCGACTCATGTCGAGGTCAGAATCCGGAATCAGCCCTATAAAAGGAATTAAAAGCCCCAATTTCCTTTTTACCCGATTTTCAGAGTTTCTAAACTCATATTCTCTTAAATTTCTCTCCATCTAACTTCATTAATGATCAAGGAAGATCATTTATTGCTTCTTTGAGAAGATCTAGGGTTGAATAACTCAATTCTTCTCTTCATTGTTCAAGCATTTTGATTGAAGGTAAGTTAGGGTTTGTTCAATA
>CATKHJ010796502.1:0-13042 GCA_949750685.1 Vernicia montana | reverse complement strand
GATCTTGGGCTTGGAAGTCTAAAAATTCATTTTAAGGCCCAACCGAGACAATTTCCATATCGTAAAATTTTCCCGTAATTTTCCTTCGATCCTTTTTCACTAGAATAATTTTATATCACTTCCCATATCATGATATACACTATTAACATTGATACCTTACTCCTTTCAATTAAATTAAATAAGTCATGGGTCGGCCATTGCATGATCTTGGGCTTGGAAATCAAAAAATGCAAGTTAAGGCCCAACCGAGACATTTCCCATATCGTGAAATTTTCCCGAAATTTTCCTTCGATCCTTTTTCACTAGAATAATTTTATATCACTTCCCATATCATAATATACACTATTAACATTGATTCCTTACTCCTTTCAATCAAATTAAACATATTAAAATTCATACAACATCAAATATCCAAACCGAGACTTTACACACAACATAAACAAATGCATCGATTCATTCCCATTATGATTACTATAATGTACTATCTATAGAATACATATATTCTATATCATTTCATAGCTCAAATGGGCTATGGAAATCTCGGGTATTACATATACGTGAAACTCGATCAGTTTCATGTATTCATGTGGAGGAGTACGTCTATAAAAAGACCTCTACTCTTATTTTGTGGAAGAGTATGCCTACTGTCACAGCCTAACTTCAGAACTGTGACGGTCCTAGGGCAAAGGTAGGCATAAGGCCACCGAAAATCCATAGAACCCTTTTCACTTCACAATCCTTATGGCATCATAACAACTAGAATAACTCATCCTAAGATCAGAACCTAAACACATATACATATACTTATACATGCACTTACTCATAGTCTCATACATCTTATATATTCTTATAAAACAACATTTATAATACCATCCATGCAATTGCTATTAAGGCCAAAAGAATAAATCTCTCTTACACACATGGAGCACTCATATACTTCAACTACAATTAATGGATGGAGAAATTACATTGATCAAAATGGTTCTCTAGGAAGGAAAAAGGCCTGAAGAACCGAGATGATAAACTTCTAATCTCCTGAAAAATGGAATCACTAATGAGATAAAGTAGTGAGGAAAGAGTATACTACCATACTTGTGAGGCTAGGTATTTCAAGGCTAGCTCACAAGGATGGTAGGGCTTGTATAGGTCAAATAACAAGTACAATGAATGATTAGACATAAATAGGCTTACAAAAGAATCATAGCTCATGAATAGATTCACAACATATAGATTTAAATGTACAAATAAGGTATAACTTGTAGGGTTTTTAGGTAACTCGTAATAATTTAGCAAAAATCAAACAGTTTAGGAGCAGAGACTCCCCTCGTACCTCGTAAATATATATATAGAGCAGAGGCTAGTTGTTACGCATGCTCTCCTCGTACCTCATAAATAGCTTAAAGTTGATCTGACTTCATGTCTAGAATAATTTACCCTTCCTAGATAGGGGCAGGATATTATTCCCTATCCATTGGGTTACACTATACACAATGTCTAATGTATTCCCATATCAGTTAGGGATTTCTGCTTTAAAACTCATGGTTTCTCAATATATATATACATAAGAAAAATTGAATTTCTCATACTCATAGGCACATACATATTATATGTTATCTGCTTCTCGTAGTTTGGGATTATCATGAAACAATGTAATGAAACAACATATAGCAATTTGGCTAAATAACTCATTCATATACTCATACTCATGACAACTTAGACAAGAAAATAGGCTTTATGCCTTAGGAATTTAAATACAAGAATAGTAGTATATTTTTTACTCACCTTTGCCAAAAGAATGCACTAATATCTCTTAGTTGACTCCCAATCACATCAAACAATAGGGCTCATCACCTCCCTCATATTCTCTATTATGACTTCTAGGAGGAACTATTCATGTAAACAGATACAAATAACAAATACAAATCAATTCATGCTCTTAATCACCATACACATGCTAGACTCATGATTCCTAATCTTATTCCCTCACTAATAATAGATTTACAACAATGAGGAAGAGAAACATAAAAGAAATCCAAAACCCTAACTTACCTCTTCAAGAAATGCTTCAACAATGGAAGAAAGGAGGAACTCTTGTAACCCTAAATCCCTTTAATGAAGAAGATGGAGCAGTTAATGTGTCTCCTTAAGCATTTAAGAAGCTAGGTTGGGGTTTCTTTTAGAGAAAATGGTGTTGGAACTTATAAAATGGTGTAATAAATGAAATGGGTCTTAAATTTGCTTTATATAGTCCGATTCTTGATTTTGTCCCATATACAGGTCATGGTCGTGACTTTTAAAGTCATAGCCATGACTCGCCTACCACGACACTGTTCACGCTACTATTCTCAATACTCACGACTGTGAAATTGAAAATTCAGCAATGTGAATTTCATCCAAAGATGAACATCCAAAACTTAGCCACTTAGTCATCTCCGCGAATTCTAAGTTCACCGCCGTGAATTTAGAAGTCACAACTGTGAATATCAAATTCACTGCTGTGAATTTCATCCAGAGGAGAAAGTCCGAATTCAATCCTTTAGTCACCGCCATGAATTTCCACTTGATCGCCGTGACTTTCACCCAGAGACAAAATTTGGAAAATTCTTGAGTCTTAATCCCTGTCTTTACATATAGCTTACATATATACTCAATATGCAACTCATGACTTATATAAACACATGGAACCAAACTCCTAACTCATAAATACTCATAGCTCATATATATATACATTAGAAATCGCATAAGAATTTAGGGTATTACATTCTTCCCTCCTTATAAAAATTCATCATCGAATTTTACAAACACATATAGTTCACTTAAATTACACATGAAATAGATTTGGATACTTGTGTAACATCTCTTGTTCATTTTCTGAAGTACACTCTTCTATACCATGATTCTTCCATTGCACTTTCACCATTGCTATCTCTTTATTTCTCAACTTCTTCACTTGCCTATCAATGATTGCAATTGTTATCTCCTTATAAGACAAGTTCTCATCTACGTTAATAGCTTGTGGCTATAACAGATGTGATGGATCCAACACATACTTTCTCAACATAGATATATGAAATGTGGGATATACATTACCCAAACTTGGTGGAAGAGCTAGTCCATAAGAGACATTGCCAACTCTTTCCAACACCTCAAATGGTCCCACAAATCTTGGTGAGTGCTTGCCTTTCTTGCCAAATCTCATCCCACCTTTCATAGGAGAGACTTTAAGAAACACATGGTCTCCTATGGAAAAGTGGACATCCTTCCTCTTCGAATCTGCATAACTCTTCTGCCTGCTGAAAGCAGTCTTCAATCTTTCACGTATCATTGGCACTTTCTCTGAAGTTTCCTGAATCAATTCAGGTCCTTTGATGTGCTTGTCTCCTACCTCCATCCAACACACCAGTGATCTAAACTTCCTACCATACAATGCCTCATACGGTGACATACCAATGGTGGAGTGATAACTGTTGTTATACATAAAATCTATCAAGGGTAAATACTTATCCCAACTCCCGCCAAAGTCTAGCACATACATTCTGAGCATATCCTCAAGAGTCTGTATGTTTCTCTCTGATTGTCCATCGGTCTGTGGATGAAAAGTTATACTAAAGTCTAACTGAGTACCCAATACTTCTTGTAACTTATGCCAGAATCTAGATGTGAATTGAGTACCTCTATCCGAAATGATGGACACTGGTACACCATGAAGGCTCAAAATCTTATTCAAATACAATTGTGCATATTGAGCTACTGTGTAGGTTGTCTTGACTTCTAGGAAATGAGCTGACTTGGTCAATCTGTCAACTATCACCCATATAGAATCATAACCTCTCAAGGTCTTTGACAACCCTACCACAAAGTCCATCGTAATGCATTCCCATTTCAACTTAGGTAACTTAATCTCTTGTAGCAAGCTAGATGGCTTTTGGTGTTCAAACTTGACTTGCTGACATGTTAAACATGAAGACATAAAATTAGCCACATCTTTCTTCATACCAGACCACCAATAGCAATCTTTCAAATCATGATACATTTTGGTTGCGCCTGGATGAATACCATAAGATGCTTAATGGATCTCTTTCATGATCTTCTCTCTAATATCATTCACATTTGGTACATATATCCTATTCCCATGCATCAATACTTCATCTTTCAACTCAAACTCTGTTGTCTGACCTGCTAATACCTCTTTCTTCAATCTCATAAGTGAACGATCTTCATCTTGCGATGCTTTAATCTCGTCCATCAACTTGGGTTTCAATAGAAAATGAGCAATTTACACTTAAGATTTGGAAACCTTAAATTACAACCCTTTGTTGAATAACTCCTTTAACTCTTTTATTAAAGGTCTCTTCCCCACTGCAATATGAGCTAAACTCCCCATAGATTTTCTACTCAATGCATCCGCTACCACATTAGCTTTACCGGGATGATAAAAGGATCTAACAATCATAATCCTTGAGTAGCTCTACCCATCTCCTTTGCCTTAGATTTAAATCCCTCTACTGCAAGATGTATTGGAGACTCTTGTGATCGGTGTAGATCTCACACTTCTCACCATAAAGATAATGTCTTCATATCTTGAGAGCAAAGATAACTGCTGCCATCTTCAGGTCATGTGTAGGGTAATTTATCTCGTACTTCTTTAATTGTCTTGATGCGTATTCAATCACCTTCCCACGTTGCATAAGAACACATCCAAGTCCCACTCTTGAAGCATCACAGTATATTACAAATCCACCTGATCCTTCTGGTAATGCAAGTATTGGAACTGTAGTGAGGCAAGTTTTGAGTTTTTGAAAACTCTGTCCACATCCATCATCCCATTGGAATTTCACTTTCTTTCTAGTTATTTTAGTTAATGGAAAAGCTATTTTGGAGAAATCTTTAACAAATCTCTTGTAATAACCTGCCAAACCAAGGAAACTACGAACTTCTGTCACATTTGTAGGTCTAGGCCAACTCAACACAGCTTCAATCTTTTAGGATCCACTTGAATGCCATCTTTACTAACCACATGTCTTAAAAAGCATACATGATCAAGCCAAAATTCACACTTTGACAATTTGGCATATAACTGATTCTCCCTCAGAGTCTGCAAGACTACTCTCAAATGTTCTTCGTGCTCTTATCTACTCTTGGAATAGATAAGGATTCATCAATGAATACAATGACAAACTTATCCAAATATGGCTTGAAAACTCGATTCGTTAAGTCCATAAATGCTGCTGGAGCATTGGTCAACCCAAATGGTAGCACTGTGAACTCATAGTGGCCATATCTCGTTCTAAAGGCAGTCTTATATATATCTTAATTCTTGATTCTGAGTTGATGATAGCCTAATTTTAGATCAATTTTGGAGAAATGACTTACTCATTGCAATTGTTCGAACAAATCATCTATCCTTGGCAAAGAATACTTGTTCTTGACAGTTATCTTGTTCAGCTGCCCATAGTCGATACATAGCCTCATTGAACCATCATGCTTCTTCACAAAGAGAACTGGTTCACCCCATGGTGAACTACTTGGTCTAATAAACCCCTTATCCAACAAATCTTGCAACTGTACTTTTAATTTCTTCAATTCTACAAGTGTCATTCTGTAAGGAGGAATAGATATTCATTGCGTACTAGGAAGAAGTTCAATATAGAACTCAATCTCTCTTTTCGGTGGCAAACTTGGCAACTCTTCTGGAAATACATTTGGAAACTCACTAACTATTGGCATTTGATGTACCTCATTAGGAGTCTCCCTTTATCAACCACATGTGCCAAATATTCCTGACACCCCATTCTTAGAAGTATTCTCGCCCCAATGGCCGATACCAAATTGGAAGGTACTTCACTTCTATCCCTTTGAAACATAAACTCATTCTCATCTCGAGGTTTAAACATTATCTTCTTCTTATGGCAATCTATGTGAGTATGGTATTTAGACAACCAATCCATACCAATAATCACATCAAACTCTAGTACTTCCAATTCGATTAAGTCCGCTGGAAGCTTTCTCTCATCTATCTCCACCATGCAAAAGTGAGACACATGTTTCACTTCAATGGTTTCCCCTAAAGGTGTTGACACTTCTAAAGGAACATTCATGATCTCTCTACCCTTTCCCAGTTTCTTTGCAAAATAAGGAGAAATAAAAAAATGCGTGGCCCCTGAATCAAATAAAACTCTAGCTGACACATATTGTATAGGGAGAATACCTGTCACAGTAGTGTTGGAAGCACGAGCCTCTTGCTAGTTTAGGGTAAATACTCTACCTTTGCCTCTCCCTTCTGAAGTCTGATTAGATCCGGGTACTTGACCTTGTCCTCTACCTCTACCCCCAGAGCTTCTAGTGTTAGGTCTAGCCATCTATACTGTAGGTTGAGAAGTAGCAAGTGCATTTTGTTGATCTCTCCACAATGGACAACTCTTGATAAAGTGTCATGCCTGACCATATTTATAACATGTCCTTGCCGCTGTTCTACATATCCCATCATGTCTTCGCCCATATGTAGTACAAGCAGGTCAACTGTAACTCTGCTGCTCATGCCTAGATGCAGAACTAATAGCTGGAGCAGAAGCCACTAGTACTCCTCTAGTATGTCCTCTACTTTGACTACCTCCCCTATAGCTCTGAATCATAGTAGAAGTAGTAGGCTCAACTGTATTTTACTTGGGAACTACTCCCTCCACCTCTACTCTGGTTACCAAAGCCCTTAGGCTTGTTTATGTTCCTCTGATCCCTCTCTGCTCTATCTTCCTTGCTCTTAGATTCCATTTGATTTGCCTTGTCAATCAACTTAGACAAGGAAGCAAATTCAATGGTACATAGAGCATTGTGCAATGGTGTAATCAATCCTCTTCGGAACCTTTTGATATTAGCTGCTTCTATAGGCACTACTTCTTATGCAAACTTGCTCAGCTTAATAAATTCTTTGGCATAGTCAGTCACTGACATGCCTTGCTGCTTAAGCCTCTCGAATTGGGCTATTCTGTTTTCCCTTTCTCTTTCACTCAAGAATTCATCAATCATGTCTTACTTGAACTGTTCCCATACTTGTGGTTCTCATATAATTGGTTCTCCACATGACGTTGGAACCAATCCCATGCATTTTCCTTCAATAGAAGTCTTACCAACTCGATTGCCCTAGCATCAAGACATAGCAATCGTCTCACTACCTTCTCAACTAACTCAAGGAACCCATGTGGTTCTTCCCCATACTCACCATGAAATTCTGAAAGTCCCATCTTTAGAAAGTTATACATGCTCACCCCACCATCATCAATCACCCTCCTAGCCACATGCCTAAGAATAGGGGCATTCACAGGAGCCGGTGGTGGCATTCCCTTTTGTATCGGTGGAGGAGATAGTGGTGCTACATTAGCATCTTGTTGCCTCAACCGTCTCAACTCATTTAATTCTCAGTGAAGTCCTTCATTCTCTTGCCTCAAATCATCATCATCACCTCTTGGTGGAACATTAATTTCCTCCGCTTGAACCTGGCGTCTAGCCCTTAGTGGCTCAAGTGGTTCCTCATGAATGGAGGCGGCATGTGAAGCAATATCTGGTGCTCCCAAATTTGCAATAGGTACCCGTCTCGGCCTACTGCTTCCCCTTCCTCTTCCTCGTCTAAGAGGCTTCTATAAGGCAACACATAACAAAGATTTAACACATGATGGTAATGCGAATTTACACATGAATGATGACTTTAAATGACATAGAGGAATTCTTTCCTATGCTCCATGGTGCTCCCATAATCTATAACTCAGACAGTCTAACCTAGACTTAACTTTAAGCTCTGATACCAACTTTGTCACAACCCAACTTCGCAACTGTGACAGTCCTAGGGCATGGGTAGGCATAAGGCCACCGAAAACCCATAGATACGTTTTCACCTCACAATCCTCATGGCATTATAGCAACTAGAACAACTCATCCTAAGATAAGAACCCGAACATATATACATATACTTATACATGCAGTTACTCATAGTCTCATACATCTCATATATTCTCGTAAAACAACATTTATAATACCATCCATGCAATTGCCATTAAGGCCAAAAGAATAAATCTCTCTTATACACATGGAGCACTCATATACTTCAATTACAATTAATGAATGAAGAAATTACATTGATCAAAATGGTTCTCTAGGAAGGAAAAACGCCTGAAGAACCGAGTTGATAAATTTCTAATCTCCTGAAAAATGGAATCACTAATGAGATAAAGCAATGAGTAAAGAATATACTACTATACTTGTGAGGCTAGGTATTTCAAGGATAGCTCACAAGGATGGTAGGGCTTGTATAGGTCAAATAACAAGTACAATGAATGATTAGACATAAATAGGCTTATAAAAGAATCAAAACTCATGAATAGATTCACAACATTTAGATTTGAATGTACAAATAAGGTATAACTCATAGGGTTCATAGATAACTCGTAATAATTTAGCAGAAATCAAACAGTTTAGGAGCGGAGGCTCCCCTCGTACCTCGTAAATATATATATAGAGCAGAGGCTAGTTGTTACGCATGCTCTCCTCATACCTCGTAAATAGCATGAAGTTGATCTGACTTTATGTCTAGGACAATTTACCCTTCTTAGATAGGAGCAGGATATTATACCCTATCCACTAGGTTACACTGTGCACAATGTCTGATGTATTGCCCACATCAGTTAGGGATTTCTACTTTAAGACTCATGGTTTCTCGATATATATATATATATATATATATATATATATATATATATATACATAAGAAAAATTAAGGTTCTCATACTCATAGGCATATACATATTATATATGTTATCTGGTTCTCGTAGTTTGGGATTCTTATGAAACAATGTAATGAAACAACATATAGCAATTTGGCTAAATAACTCATTCATATACTCATACTCGTGGAAACTTATACAAGAAAATAGGCTTTATGCCTTAGGAATTCAAATACAAGAATAGTAGTATATTTCTACTCACCTTTGCCAAAAGAATATGCTAATATCTCTTAGAAGACTCCCAATCACATCAAACAATAGGGCTTATCGCATCCCTCATATTCTCCATTATGACTTCTAGGAGGAACTATTCATAGAAACACATACAAAAAACAAATACAAATCAATTCATGCTCTTAATCAACATACACATGCTAGACTCATGATTCCTAATCTTATTCCCTCCCCAAGAATGGATTTACAACAATGAGGAAGAGAAACATAAAAGAAATCCAAAACTCTAACTTGCCTCTTTAAGAAATGCTTCAACAATGGAAGAAAGGAGGAACTCCTGCAGCCCTAAATCCCTTTAATGAAGAAGATGAAGCAATTAATGTGGCTCTTTAAGCATTTAAGAAGTTAGGTCGGGGTTTATTTGAGAGAAAATGGTGTTGGAACTTATAAAATGGCGTAATAAATGAAATGGGTCTTAAATTTGCTTTATATAGCCCGATTCTCGATTCTGTCCCCGATACAGGTCACAGTCGTGACTTTTAAAGTCATGGTCGTGACTCGCCTGCCATGATACTGTTCACGCTACTATTCTTAATATTCACGACCGTGAATTTCATCTAAAGACGAACGTCCAAAACTCAGCCACTTAGTCACCGCCGTGAATTCTAAGTTCACAGCTGTGAATTTGGAAGTCACGGTCGTGAATATCAAATTCACTACCGTGAATTTCCTTTAGGGGCGAAAGTCTGAATTCAATCCTTTAGTTACAGCCGTGAATTTCCACTTCACTGCCTTGACTTTCACCCAAAGATAGAATTTAGGAAATTCATGAGTCTTAATCCCAGTCTTTACATATAGCTAACATATATATTCAATATGCAACTCATAACTCACATAAACACATAAAACAAAACTCCTAACTCATAAATACTCATAGCTCATATATATATACATTAGAAATCGCATAAGAATTTGGGGTATTACACCTACCTAGCCTCTACTCTTATTTCATGTGGGGAGAATGCTAATAAAATGCCTCTACTCCTAAATTTTCATGTGGATGATTTCTATACGTGTTTAACTATAAGCTATGATTCTTTTCATAAGTTCTATGTACATATATTCTTATGTTACACTACCATTTGATTTTATTGGGCCATGTAAACCAAATTGTTATCTTATATGTCATTTGACAAGTTATGAGCCCTACCATTCTTGTGAAGCCTTGAATTACCTAGCCTCATAAGTATGGTAGTATATTCTGTCACGACCCGACTTTTGAGCTGTGATGATCTTAGGGCATGGGTAAGCTTAACGCCACCGAAAACTCATAGGAACCTTATCATACGATCATTCATAACGATATCATGCAATCAATACACATACAATCTCCTAAGATCTAAACCTGACCATCGTGCTAAATTCATATTCATCATTTATATGCTCATCTATAGTCATATCATAAGTCATCATACATGTTATATCATTAATTACATTTACTATGAAGCATCTAAAGGTTTGATCATCATCTTCTATACAATTAATCAAAATAAAGAATTGAGCTTTACATTAATCATCAAAGTTTCCGAGGACTAGAGAAGAAGAACGTCTTGGAAACTTAACTAATAAACTATAGCTCACCTGAAAAATAGAATCACTAATGAGATAAAGCAGTGAGTAATGATTATACTACCATACTTGTGGGGCTTTGTGAAATAAGGATAGTTCACAAGAAAGTTCATGGTTCATACATTATTAATAGTTCATAAGGTTCATTAATCATGTACATGTCGTATTTAGCAGAAATAGCAATAACTTGAATAAAGGTTCATATATCTTAACATTCCCCATGAGAATAAGTATATGCCATTGGGCATTACCGAGAACTGAGACATAGAACATATTCAATCATGAACATTAGAGGTAGAGGCTCTTTTTTTCGGAGCATACCTTCATCTATGTGTAAGATTGATTAGATCTCAGGGCTAGGACACCATATGTAATACCCTAGACCTTAAATAATTCGATTTGCGTAAGTATGAATTAAATTGAATGCCATTGTGTTTAGAAAGTTGAACTTAATGTCATTACATGTGAAATTATTGTTGAATTTATGATTAAATTCCATGAGCAAGTGATGATTGATATATATGATAATGTGAAATATGTGATCAAATGATGGTTTGCCTAAGCCACAAGGTAGCTGGCCATAAGGTGAGATTATGCGAGAAAATATGGACCAAAATGGATGTTTGTTGTGCTAGAAATGAGTTAGTGGAAAATGGGTCACATTTCCCACTAACATCATTTTATATTGCCTATTATTAGGTTTAATGAACCTAGACATAATAAGTCATCTTATTTTCAATTGATTTTAAATTTAATTTAAAAAGAGACAAGCTTCCAAGGGAAGCTACTCACTTTTGACCATTCATTTGCTATGATTGAATCATAGCCATTCAATCTAAGCCAAACCCCTAAATAAGCTATCATCTTTTTCATTATTCTCTCAAAAGCTATCAAGAACACAAAAAGAGCTCTCAACTTTTCTTCTTCTTCTTTTCTTCATTTAATCAAGGAAGATCACCACCAAAAAGAAAGATCCAAAGGTAATAACTTTAGATCTAAAGTTTCTTCTTCATTTAATGATGTTTTCTTATTGGTGATTTGTGATATTTCTTCTTCTTCCTTTCTTTTGATTTTGATGAAATTGGCTTCAAGAAAAGGATTTTCTTTAAGAAAATGTTTTTAGATGTTGGTTTGTAAACAAGATCTAAGTATTTTTGGTATATTGAGAGTATTGAAATGATTTTTGAAATGAGTTTCAAGTTTCCTCATTTTTGATGATGTGGGTTTGATCAAAGATGGGATCTTTAGATCCTTTGATTTTCTATGTTTTGGTTGGTAAAATGAGTAAAGCTTTGAGGTTATTTGAAGATAATGAAGTTGGGTTAAATTGGGTTTTAAGTGATGAGATTTCCTTCACTAGCAATTGGTAAAAATTTTGCCTAAAATGTTCTTTCCAGACATTGTCCCATGGGTGAAGCCACCGCTGGGGTTCCACCCGTGTGACAAGCTTTTTCAATTCTGGACACTTTTTTCCTTGTCCCACGGGTGAAGTCACCGCTAGGGTTCCACCCGCATGACAATCATTTTGCTTCTGGACCTTGTCCCACAGGTGACGCCACCACTAGGTTTCGACCCGTGGCTGTCCCACAGGTGACCCTACCACTGGGATTTCACCCATGTGACAGACTTTATATGTTTTTACTTCTTCTAATTGTCATAATGATTTGATATATGTTTGCAACCAATATGAAACATAATTGAATAACGAATTGGACATTGTCTAAGGTCTTTTAGACCCAATAGGAAGCATGTGTATTGATTATTGATTTTTAATTGTATTGATATGTGATGTATTGTTGATTAATATGTGGCTAAGTATAGAACTAGAGTATGGGGATTAGAATCTACTTTGGTTCTATAGATAAGTGAGGAAATGATGATCTAAATTATGATCAATTGGAATGGTTCTTGTAGAACCTAAAGATCAAGTGCAAGAGGAACCGGGTGATCATCATTTCTGCTTGTGTTGATTAGGAGCAAATGAGTTTAAGGTGAGTACATAATAGTCAATATGTTATGGGCGTCATCTTATCGTATGACCATACATTCATTAAACCTATTTGATTACTTGATTGAACTTATGTTCCATTGATAACTATTCATGAATCCAATATGTTGAAATGCCTATTTAAGACCTTTGGATTACCTTGCATTGTTATAAAGATAGCACACTGAAATCTTACACCTTAATGAGTATTATAGTTCATTTGATTATACTTAATGCTATCTATTGTTGAAATGTTATAAAGTATGTAAAGCATAAATTCCCATCTGATGTGGGGCATACATCAGTCATGTGCACATGGTAAAGAAGACCCAACGGATAGGGATAGTGTATCCGCCTTAGCTAGAAAGGGTGGTCCTAGCCGGGAAACCTGATCAGTTTTCCGCTTGACTTATTATGAGTGTGTGAAGTATTAGCCGACACTCGATCTAAATGTGAATGAGAACATACCGTTCTCGAATTT
>CATKHJ010796449.1:0-15809 GCA_949750685.1 Vernicia montana | reverse complement strand
TTTGAACTATAAGACAAAAATATTTTAAAAAAATAAGTGCTATATAAATTAAAATATTTTTATAACATGAAATTATATTTCAAATACATATATGAAATACTAAAATAAGAGTAATTATATTTCAAATATATGAAAATTTTATATTATGTAATAAAAATCAACTTAAAAGAATAAAAAAAAATCTCAAAATTTAATATAAAAAAAACTCAATAAAATTAGAATTTAGGTATGTATAAATCAAAATATATAATTTTAGTATATTTCAGTTTGATTTGGTTTTAGTCAGTTTTTTATGTATTCAAATTATAATCAAATCAAAAAGTTCGGTTTAATTATTATTTTAAACCAATATGAACTATATTAATAATAAAACCATATGGTTTTTGGTTTGAATTTGAATGAATTGATTTGATTTGATCGGTTTGATTAATTTTTAAACAATCCTACTCTTAACACAAAATTTGTGATTTTTGTCATCTATGTCTATATGATAAAATCACAAATTTTATGTTACAACTAATTTATTGTATGTTCTTGTAATTGCACTCATTTTACTTAATTATATATTAAAAATTACTTAATTACAAAATATTTTAATAACTCAAGAATGTTTATTGAATTAGAGACAAAAACTCAATTCATTAATAATAATTCAATTTGGAAAATTTGTGAGATATTGGAGTAAAATTAATTATTATATAAAAATTTAAATAATTAATATCTAAACAAATCTTACATTTACAATTCGATATTAATTATAATCAGACAAAAAATCATAAAAATTTTATCAGGAAAGTACATTGAAAACGAAGAATTGAGTACTAACAAATGAAGAATTTCTTTTATGTTAAATTAAGGACAAGAGATGGAATTATTATGGAGTCAGATTTCTGGGTGTTAATCTAAACCCTAAGAACTCGAAGTTAAGATTCTTCTTATTTTAACATGCTAGTCAATGATTGTAACATTTTAATTCCAGATTACTAAACAAATTTTCACAGATGATTTGATCAAACTTATGCTTCTTGAATGACTCACTGATTACGAGAAGTTTCATCAGGATTCACAGTCTATCCATACTGCTTCTTCTTTTTAGTAATGTTGCCCATGAGTTTGGAAAAACAATTAGTTTTATATCTGATGTCTAGTTTTGGGGTCATGAACCTCCTTTTTTCTGTAATGTTTTGATATTGGACTCTTTACAGTGATGATATCATTCTGTTTTCAAAAATAAAAGACAAGAGGTGGAAAATTTTACACGCCAATGGAGGGATGCTGATATGGAGAAATTCGATGACACATGATATTATAATGTGGAAAAAAAAAATAATGAGGTGGTTTTGTATGTATAAGTTTAATTTTTTAGAAAATTACTCAATACAGTTAAAATTTTTATGAACAATTCTTAAATTTAATTATTATTATTATATTGATCTTTTGTCAATGTTACTTTTCGAGGAGAATTCAAAGAGAAGGATTAGTGTGGTAAACATCATTATCAGCACCGGAGACTGAAGTTCCATTTGATCATAAACAAATTATTAAAAATATATTTTTAATATAAACTAATTAATAAAAAAATACAATTGATTCAAAATTTATAAAATGTACTTAAATTTTATAAAAAAAAATTATTTTTGCAAAAAGAAAATATGAAAAATAAGATAATAATTAATTAAATTTCATTCTCATTATGACATTAATTAAAAATTATAATAAGAAAATTAATTTTTTTTTTCTTTTCATAATCCTGAACTTTCATTCTGTTAGCAGGAAAATGGAATGCAAATATGCAGTTTATTCTATATTAATTAATCACCTTTTTAATCCATCAAATGTTTAAACAATTGGTTTTGTGACTTTTGTCCATTCTTAAAAAAAAAAAAGAAAAAGAAAAATTGCTTTTATCAGATATTATGAAACACAAAAGAATATAGGAAGATTGGTGTGCAGAGTCGACTTTGATACTATGTGAGAAATTTCAAATTCAATTTAAAAATCTAATTTTTTAGCATTGAAACTCAAACATTATATTAAATTTTTACACTATTTATTATATTTCTATATGTAATTTTTTAACACTAAGGTTCCGTTTATTTTGCGAAAAATAACTTATTTTTGGAAAATATTTTATAAGAAAAATATTTTCTAAAAAAATATTTTCCCAAGAACTAATTTTTTATTATTTGATTACAATATTAAAAATTATTTAAAAAAATTAAAAATTTCAATTTTATAGGACTATAAACATATTTAAACTTATAATAATTTCGTAATTTTAAGATTTTATTATTAAGTATGAAGAAAAAATACATAAAAATGATAAATTTGGTGATCGCCGACGGCTAGTGTTAGTCATCAATAGTTGCCAACAGTGAATATCAATAATCGGCGAATTAATAAATTTATATTTATATATTTTTTTTTTCATTATAATGACAGAGGCAGACGCCCTAACTAGCCTTATTACATTAATTTGCCAACTTTTTATTTATTTATTTATTATTATTAAGAGATCAATTATTTCAACAATTAATCAATGGCCATGAAGATCAGTGAATCATAGGCCATAGCCATAGCTTATGAGCAAATTAATTAATTCTGAGGTTGCCATAGAAAAGCAGCATCAGCATTTTTATCACTACAATATAAGCAAGGGTGTTGATCAATCCCTTGTGCCTCTAATACCTTTCTAGCCATCACCACAACCTTCTTGTTACTCAACTCATCCGAATGTTCCTTCAATACCATTTGAATTGCATTACTAAATGCTCCATAAGCTTTTCCTCCACTTTCAATTGGGTTCATATCCGCAGAAGTCTCATTCGCTTGACACCCACTTAATAAAATTCCATCATCAGGTTTTACTGATTCAAACAGATCACATTCGAGTTGTGGTAATCTGAATTTTAGGCTGGCATCATCGCCGAAACGCTCTAATAAAAGGGTTCCAATATCAGATGTGATAATGCCTGTGAGAGATGTTAAGTGTTGGAGTATGGATTCAAATGGTATGGCCTTAGAGGTATAGGGGAGTTTTGTTGCATTATTTGTGATTATTGAATTAGGCCCTATTTGCTCTTTCTCTTTGTCAATGAGGCCACCACTATGGCATGAATCTGAAAGGATTGTGAAGCTTGTTCCCTTTGGTAGCCGGTTCACTAGCTGCCGGAAATCCATATCTACAAAATTATATATATGACAAAAGAAATTTTGAGAAGTACAAGAATTGAATCAAGAATTTAATAATAAGCACAATTATTAAAAAGAGTTTGAACCCATTATTTATTATTTTTATATATAAAAAAAACGAATATGTTGATCCTAATTGCTAATTTATTTAGGCTTAATTCAGACTCAACTGAATCGATTCAATTAACACGTACCTGTAATGAGATTAAAGTCACAGGGCACAATTGCCTCATCCTGCCTAAAGGGATGGCCAGGCTTCAAGGATGGAATTATTGTTCCATGTCCACTATAATGAAAAAATAGGACATCTCCTGGTTCAGCCTCATCAACCATTTGATCAAGTGCCTTCTTTATATTAATACCAGTAGGCATTATTATAGATGAAGAAGACCCTGATACAGGTGCATCTACTAATAACTGAATATGGCTAGACTCAAATCTAAAACGTTTCACCAGTAATTCTTTCATTGCTATCACATCATTAATGCAACCATGCAACTCATTTTTGCTATTTGGATAATTGCATCCTACCAAAACAGCCATTCTCTTCTTTCCTTTCTCCATCAATTTTGCCAAAGAAAAAATAATTAATCAACAAGAAATTTTAGAAATGCTATTGCTAGATTTTAATTGCTCTTTTTTCTTTTCTTAATTATGTCATTTGTTGTTCTCCATCTTCATATTTATAGAGTGTGGTTTCCAATTTGCCAATGAATGATTTTTTTTTTTTTTTTTTTTTTTTTTGCTAATGTATGATTCACTTGCAAGTTTTCTATCACATTAATTGACTTCAAAGTACTTGGCAAAAAAAAAAAATGACTTTAAAGTGTGGGAAGATTACTTAATTGATACACAAAATTTTCTTTTTTATTTTTTTTGAAATTTTTTTTCTTAGTTAGTTTCACCGACAACATGCATTTAGTGCTACCCATGATCAAAAAATTAACCAAGACAGTGGGATATATAATTGTATTGTATATATGCACGTTGAAGAAAAATTCTTTTCCGACTATTAATAATATCATAAAGTGTCAATTAGATGTGGTCTGATTAATTTTTTCATTTTTTTTAAAGGTGTAAGAAGTGAAAAGTTTTAGGTTTGAGAGGAGGGCTAACCTTATTGTATAGTTTACAATATTATTTTGATTCATTATACCTTCTAATATTAAAAAAAAAAAATGATCATAAAGTATAAATTCAAAATTTTTTAATTATATTGATAAATAAAACTGAGGAGCCAATGGTTTTAGTCACTTTGTAATTGGTTGTTTTGATTTTGAGTTAAAACAAAAGGATTAAGCTACTTTAATGATTATTGCAAAAGATCATGAAGCGGCTGCTTGTTTTGTTGTTATTGGCTATTAGTGATAGTATTAGTTTAACAGTATATATAACATTTATCAAAATACATGATATAGATATCATTTTTTGGACTATTTTTTTTAATTTTTTGAAGTAATTATTATTCTTAATTCATCACATATAAAAACAACAAACATACGAAATATATACTAAATATATATGAAATATATATTAGTTAATTATATATTAATTGTATATAAATATATACAAATGTATATTAAATATTAAATATATACTAAATATATATGAAAAATTACATGAAATAAATGTTATTTATTGAGACTTAGCAAATGTATATTAAATATTAAATATATACTAAACATATACTAAAACACAGTTCAAATATACCAAAAAAAAAAAGTTCAAAAAAATATATCAAAGGTATACCATTTTATAAATGTTATTTTTTGTAGTTTACGTGGTATTTTTGCAATTTTTTCATGGCCACTAAAAATGAATTTTTTTTTTATTATTTATGTAAATATCCCTAAAAAAAAAATAATGTAAAGTAATCCAAATTTAGAGGATTAATAAGCAAATTCTATAATTTCAAGCCCAAATGTACTTTTTCAACTATATATGAGTGCTATTTATTATTCAATAGTAAATACTATAATTTGGGTTAAGAATTTTACCAGTCTTACTGAATACTTGATCAGATCCGAATGAATAAAGTGTTATTTAACTCTTTCATTAATAGGTAGGATATAAATTTTTATTTTTTAATCCAGTTAGGTCGAATAAGGTATGGATAATCAAGTAATTCGATTGAAATATATAATATTTATATACTATATATTTTTATTATAAATATTATGTTAATATTTATATAATATGAATGTGTTAAATATAACATGTGAAAAAAATACATAATATGATACAAAATAATTTTAAAATATTTCTTCAAAATTGTATAAAGAATTAGAGATGGCAATATTGCCCGATTCGTCGGATACCAGCCCCGACCCGATCCTATCCGCCCTGTTTAATAAATAGGGCGGAACGGATTTTTTTATTTATACCCGAGTCGGGTTCGGGTCGGGTATTGTATAATCCGCTCTGAATCCGACCCAACTATATATATTATATATATTTTTTATTTTTAAAAAATTTATAATTTATTTTTTATGTGAAATATAAATTATATTATATAGATATGTAAAAAAAAATATAAATGAATATATATATATATATATATATATATATGAGAAAATAAAATTTTTAAAAAAATTGAAAATAAAAAAATATAAACGGACATACCTGCCCCGTCTCCTAATTCGACCCGAAGCTGAATGGATAACGGGGCTGGTATTTTATTTTTAAAGTGGATCGGGTTTGAATTTTTCAAAACCCGACCCGCTGCTATCCTTATAAAAAATATAAGAAACTAGAAATGGATAATATCCTATCCGATGTATCACCCGACCCAATTTGAGTTGGGTTAAGTAGAGAAAATCAAAACCAGATCGGGTTTGGGTTTTTGCAAAATCCTTTCTGCGAGGCCCATCAGTTCATCAGTCCAATCTCCATTTAAAAATTCAAAACTCGGTTTTGCCTATGAACGAACTTAGCAAGCATACATGAGCCAACTCTTCCATGGCACCAGACTCAGCATCCAAGCATGGAAACGTTGCATCTCCCTTGCGGAACGATGTGCGACCATGCGCCAACTCAAGACCCTTCACGCAATTTTCATTGTTCATGGCATCCATAGAAATAACTTTGCTCTAAGCAAACTCATTACCTTTTGCGCTCTTTCTCCACACGGTAATCTCTCTCATGCTTCCCTGTTATTTAATCAAATTGAAATGCCCAATTCATTTAATTATAACACTCTTATTAGAGCTTATTCTCGTAGTTCAAACCCTCATTTAGCTCTTCACTATTTTCATATCATGTTAAGAGATTGTAATCTGAGACCTGGCAACCATACTTATCATTTTGTTCTCTTCGCTTGTGGAAATGCTTGTTGGATTGTTTTGGGTAAGCAAATTCACTGTTGGGTATGTAAAAATGGAATGATTTTAGCAGATGGGCATATTCAAACTGCGGTTGTTAGATTGTATACAGAGTGTAAAGTCATGAATGATGCACATAAAATGTTTGATGAAATTCCTCATCCAGTTGTTGTTCAATGGAATGTGCTTATTAATGGGTATGCTCGTTGCAATTTGGGAAGTGAGGCTTTGAGGGTTTTTCGACATATGTTTGTTATTGGGGTTGAGCCTGATGAATTTTGTGTGACTACTGCATTGATGGCTTGTGCTCAGTCTGGAGCTCTCTGGCAGGGGAAGTGGATTCATGAATATATCAAGAAGAAATCATTAGAATTGGATGTATTTGTTTGGACAGCCCTTGTTGATATGTATGCAAAATGTGGATGCATAAATATGGCTCTGGAAGTCTTTGAGGGGATGCCTAAAAGGAATGCATTTTCATGGGCAGCCATGATTGGGGGGTTTGCAATACATGGGTATGCAAGGGAAGCAATTCATTGCTTGGAGAGGATGCAGGCAGAAGATAGGCTTAGGCCTGATGGGGTTGTTCTCCTTGGGGTCTTAATGGCTTGTGCTCATGCAGGGTTGCAAGAAGAAGGCCAATTTCTTTTAGACAACATGGAAGCTAGATATGGGATAGTACCTAGACATGAGCACTATAGTTGTGTTGTGGACTTGCTATGCAGGGCAAGTCAATGGGATGAAGCACTAGCTCTTATAAAGAGGATGCCCATGAAGCCACTTGCATCAGTGTGGGGTGCTGTATTAAGCAGTTGTCGAACCCATAAAAATGTTGAGCTTGCAGAACTTGCAGTTAGCAAACTTCTACATCTAGAAAATGGTGATAAGGCTGAAGAAGAGGCAGCTTTGATTCAGTTGTCAAATGTTTATTCGAATGTGGAGAAAGATGAAGATGCAAGTAAGATACATAGGATGTTTGGTGAAAGAGGGATGAAGAAACCACCAGGATGTAGTTTGATAGAAGTTGATGGGATGGTGAATGAGTTTGTCTCTGGAGATGTATCACATAAAAATCTAGCTCAAATACATGCAGTACTAAAACTATTATTGCCAGACGTAATTACACCATTTGATCAATGGCTAATTCATCAATACACACCTCTCTCTTAAAAAAAAAACGTATATCCAGTGGCGGTCATGGTTTACATAATTTTGATAATTAGCATACATGCTCACAAGGAGTGTAGCCTTTTGTTTTAGGCTTTTAGCTCTTCTGCTGGTTTGAATTGCAGAACCCTTAGCAGTAAGGGAAGCTGTCAGGTTTATGATTGTTAGAGGGATTCCAGAAGCGATTGCGGAATCTGATTCTTCAGTGGTGATTACAAGCATTCTCAACCATGATGCAGATTAAAATAATAAAATGATTAGTTGAGGAGGTGAGAGATTTAACTCATCATTGGGAGGAAAATTTCAGCGTTTTTGTGGTGAAGCCGATCGAGTAGCTGACTGGGTAAGGTAAACACTCTGATTCCTTAGTTATCTGTTTATTTATATATAGGAAAATGAGGAAAAAGCAAGTGATACTTTTTTATAAAAAAAATTAAAAAAAAAAATAGAAAACAGGTTCTGTTTACTTCACGGATTTTTTTTTTTTTTTGAAAAATATTTTTCAATTCAATGTTTAGAGGGCACATTTTAATTGATAGATATTTGGTAGATATTTCAAATTTATCATCAAACAAATTTTCAATTTAATCTTCATTTAACATATGTTATTAATTAAACACTCAATATACATGATAAATCCCGAATTGACATGAAATTCCAAATCCTCCATCTTTCCAAACCCTACCAATATTGAACATAAGAAAGGAACTTAAAAGTTCAATACTGTACATATATATGTACCCCATGAGGATCAAAGTGAAAGAGAATGCTTTAATATAAGCTATTTCATAGCCTTATATTGTGCACAGAACAGAGCCCTTCGCTTACAATGCTAAACTAAATTTTAAAATCCATTGGAAAGCATGATCATGGTTGCTAAATCTGAGCATTATTGGAACATAATGTTGGAAATGGAAGTTGCAGATCCTATTATATTGCAACTGGACTCTCAGGTTGTGCAATATTTGATGCCCCTGGTAAATTGCACAAGAGAAGCATTGTTAGATTAAACTAATTGAAAAAAAGAAAAGAAAGAAAATAAATAGAAATCACCAAAATATGAATCAAACATCTTTAGTTATGTTTAACAAGCTATGCTCATACCTAAAGCTTTTAGAGTTTGTTTGGCATTGTTGTTTGAGTTGTTGGGAAAAGCACTTTGTTGAAAACATTGATTTTAAGTCACTAAAGTTTGTTTTTAAAATAAATTTCACATGTTTTAATCATAAAAGTTTCAAAACAGTTAAAAAATACTCTAAAACTGTTTTTCTCAACAGCATTTAAAATAGTGTTTTTCCGGAAAAACAATTTCAACTTCAATGCCAAATCGGCCCTCAAGTAAAAGAAATGCAATGTAATACTTACTGGCATTCTTAAAAACCCTCAATGGCTATAAAAGATTAGAATTTTGAATTTTTAGTTTTTAGTTTTTTGGTAGCATATCAAAAAAATCTTAATTAATAATGCTAATTCCTATGTTTTAATGTTGTTCAAAACATTCTTAGTAGGATTATAAATTGAGGAATTTGATCCTAATTACTAAGCCTTTAAGCATTAAGCATACATAATGAAACAAATATATTAATTAACTTAAATTTACAAAACCAAATTAAAAACTAATTACCTTTGCCTGATGAAGGAACCACAACAACATTCATAGTTGCATTGTTAGGAGGAAGATGTAAACGAAGAGGATAAAGTTTCCCATTCAATGGATTTCGAGAACACACCAAAATATCATCTAAACCAGTCTCTTCCTCCAATTTCAGCTTCAATTCTTCTACCCCATTTCCTTTGAATGTGAAGGAAAGCTTTTCATTTTCATTTGTTTGTCCTTTCTCGTTTGCCACATTATAGTGAATTAGTCTTCCTTCATTTTTCATAGGTATAGGAATACCCGCAATTGAACCATCAGACTGCAACCAAAAAAAAAAAAAAAATGAAAAACTCATCACATTAGTTGTTATTTCTATGTAAATTTATTCTGATGATCATCAAATTTCACACTTATTTTATTTATTTTGTTGCAATTTGATTACTAAATTTTAATTTTAGAATAATTAGGATGTTTTACGTGATTTGGGCATGAATTTCATAGAAAGAGGAGAGTAATTAAGAGTCTATTTAATATGATCTTGTGTTTTACTTTTGTTTTCCAATTGTAAAAAAACAAAAAACTGTATTGTTAAAACATATATTTACATTTGTTATTTGATTTATCATAAGAGAAAATTCAAAAAAATTGACCCAAAAAAAAGAGAAAATTCAAAAAAAATGGGTTTTACTTTTCTTATCAATCCATTTTTCAAGACACAATCAACAATTAAAAACCAAAATAAACAATAAAAATAGTACAAAACAAACCTTAAAATTTGTGAAATTTGGTTTTGGATCCACATCTCATTTTTAATATTATAATATGTTAAATTGTATATTTATATAATATTTTTAATGAAATTCTTATCAAAATCTCTCCATTATATACTTTAATCTCAATAATAAAATAATTAAAACTCAATTATCAAATGATAACAAATTAAAATTTTATAACCACAATGAAAAATTTAATCAAATCGAAACATAATCCTTTAAAAAATCATTCAATTAAAAGGCAAACCATTTAAATCAAAACTGAAAACTGAAAATCGAGGAAATGAATAATTGAACAAACCTCTGTTCTTGATAATGTAGGAGCTGAAGTTAGCCAAATTGCAGTGGGCGAATCAGGCTGATTATTCAAATGTGGAGGAGGAGGCGGTGGCGGCAAAGGATCAGGTCTTCTTCTAATCTCTACAACATCAATATCCCATAAAATCCAATCTTGTGTAGAACTTCTATGAGGAATATCATGAGTTATATGATTTCGCCATGGCGGTAGCCCTGCATTTGCTCGTAGAAACTGTCCATAACGAGTTCTAAGCTTGATTTGAACACCTTCTCTAATGGGTTCCCATTCAACTGATGAATCTAATCTTCTTGGAATTGTTTGCAGAACTTTTTTACCTGTCATTCCTAGAAAAAATGGCATATTTGAGGCTGTTAAATATTTTCCATAACAGCTTTTCAAACGCAAAACTTTTGCGTCTTCAACGATTTCAATTGTCCATTTTGCGTTTTCTATTGTACCGTTGCGGTCTTGGGTTACGTTTTCTTCATCATCTTCAGCTAATAAGTACTTTTCGTGGTGGCTTCGAAGTCGAATTACTTTGGCTTTTTCGAAAAATTCCATTGCGTTCTGTATATTGATATGAACAACAATTAAAATTTTTTTTTCAATTAAATCTAATCTAATTATTAATAATGGTGCTTAGAAGTATAATGTCAACAAATTTTAGATCTAAATCTATTTTATAGTATTCACAAGGCTATCTCCTAATTTTAGGCATTAGCCTAATTTTAGCAAATAAATCTAAACAAAAATTTGTTTATATATTAGCAAATATGTAACGTAATATAATTCCATTAATTAACTAATGTTGTTAGTGTGTGTGTGTGTGTGTGTGTTTGCTAATTACATTATGCAAGGGATGTGTACATTTCAAGTATATTGATTTAGTAATATTTTTAATTTTAATCAAATGGGTAAAACCAATATTGAGTATGATATAATCGATTTGGTAATATTCGATTTATTCAATTGTATTTTTTTTTTTAGAGGATTCTCAATCAACTTTTACAATAAAAAAAATATAAAAATTAAGGTCTATTTAAATGGTGTGTGTATATATATTGATTAAAAAAATGGTGTGTGTGTTTAAAGTAAAAGTGAGTTTAAATTTACATTTCAAGTTAAAAATTATGAAAAACAACATGATTTTGATAGGGATATAATAAATATTCATTAATTCATTTCAAATTGGTTTGAATATAAGTCGGAATATAATAAATAAATAATAAATATACATTTAAATATATCTTAATGTATAAAATAGTTTAGGAGAGAAAACACGAGGCAACTTTGGTAGCCTATGTTTTCAAACTAGATCACTCCGGTTGATTTAATCGAAAAAATCGAAAATTAGTTCATAAATTGATTCGGATTATCTATAAATTTAGTTCTTTTCGTAACAATCGTTCACAATGTGTAATGAACATTATTTTACTTTTTATCTGATTATAATATTCGTTTAGAACATGTAATGTGCGTTACTCATAAATTATATTTATTTTTAATATATAAATAATAAATATACAAATTATTTAAAATTTCAATTCAATTCCGATTAAATCTTTGACCCGTGATTTTTTGTCTTTATTAATTTTAAAATCGGATCGAATTTGAAAATTATGTTGGTAGCTCAAATGGTTTGGTTAGTTGAAAAACTGGTTAGGTGAGAAACTTTATGTAGTACATCAACTTTAATTCATCAAACTAAAAAAAAAAATTATTGCAAAAATAAATAAATAAATAAACATTGACTTATTCAATTTGTTGTCAATTTTGAATTCCATTATTCTATTTTAAAATTTTGATCTTTACATTTCCATTTATAGTTTCAATAAAAACACAACAGTAAACTTTCTCTTTTTAATGATCCCTAATTAAAATAAGGAATTAATAAGAAAGATAAATTAAGAAACTCATACCTCTCTTATTGATGAAAGTCTATTATGACGAGTGCTAGACACAGAATCCACCACCGGAGATTCAATTTCCAAACACTCCGAACCAGCAAAATCCGATGAAAACGAAGAAGAAAAGCTCGAATCTGGAGATATATAATCATGAACTGAATCAAATTCTAATATATCCACCATTTCAACTTTCCAAAGCACCCAATCTTGTGTAGCAGTTCTTCGTGGAATATCATGTGTGATCGAATTTCTCCATGGCGGCGTCCCTCCATTGGCCCGTAAAAATTTTCCACCTCTCGCCCTTAATTTAACATAAAATCCTTCAGTTATTGGTTCCCAATCGATTGAATTATCCTTTTCCGATACTGGAAAAGTCTGTAAGACTTTTTTTCCAGTCATACCTAGTAAGAATGGATCGTTTGAAGCTGTTAGATAGTTACCATATACACTTTTTAATCTAATGAGGTGAGAATTGCCTTGAATGAATTCTATAGTCCAATGAGCTCTACGTGAAGATCCATTGTGGCTTTGCCTTACTGTTTCTTCGTCTTCGTCTGCAATTAGGAACTTTTCATGGTAGCTTCTTAGTCTTACTGCTTTGGCTTTGTTGAAGAACTCCATTGTTGATTATAAGGAAATTAAGAGAGCAATGAAAGAAATGGATTTTTTTTTTTTTTTGCCTTTGTGCGGATGGAGTTTATTATGGTAGAAGTAGCATGTAATAATGATATATATATAAGTGAAAAGTACGTACTTGTCAAATATTTAAACTTGAATTGGTCAAATAAATGAACTATATGACCAAAAAAAATAATGAGTTGACTTGGGCATTCAAGTTGATCAATTAGGAATTCCCTTCAAAAAATAAAGGAAGGTATAAAAAAGTAATATTTTATACTTTGTAATTTATGATTTTATTTTTATTTTTTATAAAATGAGATTTAAAATTTCTTCTGTTAGCAATATGAAATTTAGAATAGAAGTGGCAATCTGTGTTTGTGGGTCGTGTTCGAGTCGTGTTGACTTATATTCATGACAAGATAAGGGTCAATATGAATACGACACAATTAATATATCGGATCAAAAATCTAAACATAAATATAATTTATTTAATTAATGAGTAACACGACATGATACGAATAACAGTTTTAGAATTTTTAATTAATTAATTTTTTATTTTAATATTTAAAAATTATCAAATTTACTAAATTAATTCTTATTAATTTATATTATTACATAAAATATAATTAAATATAAACTTATAAAAAAGATTAAAAGCAATATATATATAAAGTTAAGTATGTTAACACAATATAACACGCGAATATTAATAAGTTAAGCATGTCATTTTTTTAGTTAACAGGTCAATCTGCAATACGACACGATTATTATCGTGTCATAATCGAAATCAATACGAACATGATAATCTCTAATCCAAACTCACTAATTTCATGTTGGATTCGTGTTGTGTTTGATACTGTCACTCTAATCCAGAGCGCTAACAAAATTAATCAGTGTTGACGTGACGCTTACGTGGTATAAGTGTCACTAGCGCCATATTAATAGATACTAATAATATTAAGGCTGTAGATTTCAAATTGCTAACCGTGTAAATCACATAATTATTTTTGTCAAGAAAAAAAAAAAAAAGGAAGAAGTTGATCAATTAAGAAGTTTCTCTTTGCTAGGTCACATAATTATTTTTGTCAAGAAAAGAAAAAAAAAGGAAGAAGTTGATCAATTAAGAAGTTTCTCTTTGCTAGGTAGCTAACGCGTGTTTTATTGTTTCTAAATTGAAACGAGTATCATTAAATTGCAATATTTCAATGATTTCATAGGATGACAAATGATTTGGCAAAAAAAAAAAAAAAAAGGATGACGTAATAAGGTGAATTTAATTTCAGAATATTATATATTTTTTAATGTATTTAGATTAAGTTATTTTGAATTGCGAATAAATTGAAAAATAATAATTCACTTTTCTTTTTAAATTAAATTTATTATTATATTTTCAAATGTGCCCTTTAATATACTTACAATTAATTATATTATTTTATAATGATTAATGTAATTAGTGGCCATAATGAGGATAAATTAATAAAAAAATATAAATTCTTAATATTTATGTCAAAACAAATGTGAATTATTATTTATAGATAGAGAAAGTAATTAAATTTCTATCAAAATTTAAAAATAATAATCTTATTGAAATAAAATTAATCTTGATTGATTTTACTAATATAAGTTGAAATCTAGTACATATTGAATCAAGTGGTAAGTTCAATGTGGAGTGTGAAATTAAGTAATTAATTAAAGGTGGTAAATTTGGATAAATCTATTTAGTTGAATTTAAATGTGACTAGTTTGAATTTAACCTGATGTTATCATAATTTAATTTGATTTAAATTATAAAAAATCTTAAATCAATTTTTATGGAAAAAGTCAACCTAATGAGTAATTCCATTGAACTCAAAATTCACAAATATAACCTCAATTTGAATTAACTTTTTCCATGTAAAATATGATTTTTTTTTTAATTTATGTTTTGAAATTCGGATCGATCCGATCGGTTCAATTAGAAAAATTAAAAATCGGTCCACAGATCAGTTCATATCATCCATAAATTGAGTACTTTTCGTAATAAGTATTCACAATATATAATAAATGTTACTTTGTTTTTTATCTGATTATAATGTTTATTCAGAACATGTAACGTACGTTACTCATATGCATATCAGCTATAAATAATAATAAATATATGCTATTATTTAAAATTTTGGTTAAACTCCTGTTTGATTTCGGTTAAACCTTTAATTCGTGACCATTTACCTTCATCAATTTTAAAACTGGACTGAGTTTAAAAATATAGATTTTAATTTTTGATAAATTTGATTTTAATTATAATTCAAACATAAACCATATATTTATTGAACAAAAGCGGACACATAAATATGATGTTTAGGGATGGCAAATTTATCTACCCTATTTAATAAATGGAGGGTGGCGGATTTTTTAATTTATACTCAAGTTAAGTTTGGATCGAGTTCGGATAATAGTATAACCCAACCCGATTATATATATATATATATGAGAAAATAAAACTATTTTTTTTTTAAAAATATATATATATATATATAAAAAGAAACATAAATGATATACCCACCCCGCTCCGTCTCACAACTTGCCTCGCCCCAAAGTGGGTGAATAACAGGGCAAATATTTTATTTTTTAACGAGTTGAGTTTGAATTTTATAAAATTCGCCTCATATCTAACTTGTTGCTATCTCTAATGATGTTTCAATTTAGAGTAGGCAACTAACAATTGTTATTTTTTTTTTTTTACCAAAAAAAAAAACACACACACACACACTACCTTAAACTTCACCATAAATGAGCTATAACCCACCCCACCTATACAAGTGTGATATAAACTTGAGCATCTTACTCTTTTATCTAATTTATTTTTCAAATGATAAAGATAACTATTGGAAACTTCAAACTTATTTATTTTTCATGTTTTTGTGAAATAAACATATCATCATATATGAACAAAGG